>JAWPHD010023359.1:0-22313 GCA_037043455.1 Cyrtodaria siliqua | reverse complement strand
ATATTAAAGGTTTATTAACACAATATAATATTTATTGACACAACCTAAGGTTAATGAAACTGACAAGGTTTATTGATAGCAAGATAATGTTTAGTTACAGTTGTTTATTGACACTTAAACATGGTTTATTGACACAACATAATGCTTATTGACACAACATAATTTTTATTGACACAGCATAATGTTTATTAACACAACCATAATGTTTATTGACACACCAAATGGTTTATTGACACATCATATTAAAGGTTTATTAACACAATATAATATTTATTGACTCAACCTAAGGTTAATGAAACTGACAAGGTTTATTGATAGCAAGATAATGTTTAGTTACAGTTGTTTATTGACACTAAAACATGATTTATTGACACAACATAATGTTTATTGACACATTAACATACAAAATATTGACACAACATAATGCTTATTGACACAACATAATGTTTATTGACACACTAATATACAAAAATATTGACACAACATAATGCTTATTGACACAATATAATGTTTATTGACACACTAATATACAAATATTGACACAACATAATGCTTATTGACACAACATAATGCTTATTGACACAACATAATGCTTATTGACACAACATAATGCTTATTGACACACTAATATACAAAATATTAACACAACCTAAAGTTTATTGACACAACATAATGTTTATTGACTGCAACTTAAGGTCTATTAACAGAAGGTCTTTAGACACTTAATCCACTGTAAAATATTATTTTTCAGAAGCTTTACCAGATTTTTGCGATGTTGACCAGAGCAGCCCCAACTGTGTGGTGATAGCGGATGCAGAGGACCAGTTTTCCTACGCTAATCTCAATGAAGCCTTCCAGCTCCTTATGTCTCTGGACAAGCCAGTACTGTTTTCACTGGGGAAGGGGTATGTGTCTTCTGATCCTGGACAAGCCAGTAATGTTTTCTCTAGGGAAAGAGTATGCGTCTTCTGTCCCTGGACGAGCCATTACTGTTTTTACTGGGGAAATGATAGGTGTCTTCTGTCCCTGGATAAGCCAGTACTGTTGTCACTGGAGAAAGGGTAGGTCTCATATGTCTCTAGACAAGCCAGTACTGTTGTCACTGGGGAAAGGGTATGTCTCTTATGCCTCTGGACAATCCAGTACCATATTCACTGGGGAAAGGGTAGGTCTCTTATGTCTCTAGACAAGCCAGTAATGTTTTCACTAATGAAATGGTAGGTCTCTTATGTCTCTAGACAAGCCAGTACTGTTTTCACTGGGGAAAGGGTCGGTCTCTTATGTCTCTGGACAAGCCAGTAATGTTTTCACTAGGGAAAGGGTGGGTCTTTTATGTCTCTAGACAAGCCAGTACTGTTGTCACTGGAGAAAGGGTAGGTCTCTTATGTCTCTAGACAAGCCAGTAATGTTTTCACTAGGGAAAAGGTCGGTCTCTTATGTCTCTGGACAAGCCAGTACTGTTTTCACTGGGGAAAGGGTAGGTCTCTTATGTCTCTGGACAAGCCAGTACCGTTTTCACTGTGGAAAGGGTAGGTCTCTTATGTCTCTGGACAAGCCAGTACCGTTTTCACTGTGGAAAGGGTAGGTCTCTTATGTCTCTGGACAAGCCAGTACCGTTTTCACTAGGGAAAGGGTAGGTCTCTTATGTCTCTGGACAAGCCAGTACCGTTTTCACTAGGGAAAGGGTCGGTCTCTTATGTCTCTGGACAAGCCAGTAATGTTTTCACGGGAAAGGGTAGGTCTCTTATGTCTCTGGACAAGCCAGTACTGTTTTCAATGGGGAAAGGGTAGGTCTCTTATGTCTCTGGACAAGCCAGTACTGTTTTCACTGGGGAAAGGGTAGGTCTCTTATGTCTCTGGACAAGCCAGTACCGTTTTCACTGGGGAAATGGTAAGTGTCTTCCTATATATAAAGTAATATGGCTGTTTAAGTGTCATACCTTTTACTCGCCCATATTAGAAGCATTCTGGTACTGTTACAACATGACAGCAGTGGCAGAAATGAAGACCGTCTGTCTCACATGCGGGAGGCCGTGGTTTAATTCCCCAGCTGGGTCATTCCAGAGACTTCTTCCTAAAAATGGCATGAGTAGCTCCCTTGCTTGATGCTGACGCTCAGAATATAAAGGGTAGTGCTAGGACTGGTTGGCCCAGTGTCAGTATAATGATGTGACTGGGTGGAGTATTACGTCTAGTGTCTGTAGCATGGTATTCCAGTGTGGCAGAATTATAAAGTTGAGCTTAGAGTTCACTGCTACAAGTAGACACCGTCAAGTAGACCGATAGGACTGAAAGAGTGTTAAAAAGCCATGATAAACCTCATACATAAATGTTTATACATACAATACTTTTTTGCTATTTTATGCTTATTCTCACTTTCTGGATAATTTAATGACCTGAGTCTTTAGTTGTCACTCGATGCTTCCAGCAGGAGATATACAAAAAGGTTGTCTGAACGTGCTAGGTATCTTTGAAAACGTATTGCTTTATAATTTTATTTTTTTTAATATTTCTTCATCAAACTTTGTATTGACAAGTCCGCATACTATATTGATATAAAAAAAGTCATGTTCACATTCTGGGTTTGAATACTGACGCAAAACTTAAGTCCCTATAATGTCACACACCGTCTGGCTGCAAATGTTGAATAAATAAGTAGTGGGGGAATCTGCTTCTATCTATTAGGATAAAGTTTTATGATATAAAAATTCAGGCTTGCACTGTCATCATTTCAAACTACTTTACATGCCATGAATTAAGGGAGATACAATATTATTTCTAGGATTGAAAGTGTATGCAAAAATTGCAAAAAACGCAGTAGAAAATGAATATCACTTTATTATTTTTGATTGCAAACTGTATGAAGATTTAAAGGGACACTTGATGTTTTTATCAAGCATCAATATTAGCCTCTCTACTTATTTATCAAGGAACATTTTGACTTTAAATCGGCTTGCATATCATTAAATAAAATGTGTTTTCAATGTTCTATGTTACTTTACCAAATGTTGAAATATATTAGTAGTGCAGTATTATCAAAAGTCAGTAATATACAAAAACAATTTGGTTTATACTATTCTTATAATTATTATTAATGATTGAAATAATGCATATTATTTAGAAAAACTAACAGGACGTTGCAAGTTTTCAAAAATATCAAGATTGCCATGACTGTGTTCCTTTAAGACTGCAATACTAACCAGTACAATCATGAATGTACACATAATTATTCTCTGGGTACTTAAAACTCACTGTTATCAAATGAAAATCCATTAATTATATATATTATATATTCTGTGATGTATTATAGAAATTTCCCAGTTTGAGAAAATCTATAACATATCCCTTCCTTTACTGTGCTATCTGGCCTAGTTTGCAAGATAGCACTGTAGCCAAATTTTATGAACTAAACGATAGACGTCACGATATAACGTCACGAATTGACGTCATGATATTACTCCGCGCTGTCGCCAAAGGAGTGACAGAAGAAGGAATACTTGTGTCAAAAGACGATTGGAAAGAAATTCATCACAGAATATATATTATATAGTTTAATTAACATTTTTGTCGTGATACGGAAAATAATTCACTCGTGAGAAATATTCTTGCGATATAGAAACTCGTGCGAAAACGCACTCGTTTCTATATCGCAAGAATCCTTCTCACTCGGGAATTATTTCCCGTATCACTTCAACAATGTTAATTAAACTCTATGTATTAAAAAAAGCATAAGAACATTTACCTTAAATATTGTGTTTTTGTATATTAACTCGTTGTTTATATACTGGGTGCACCAGTCAGATATTTGTTTGTTATGCCCTCGATGGGAGGGGGCATATAGTTATTGCACCGTTTATTCGTCTGTTTGTCCATACGTCAGTCCAAAACAATCATGTCTCAGCCATAACTTTAAAAGAACAAGGGATTTCCATGAAACTTCACTCAAATAATAGAAGGTGAACAAGTGTTATGTTCAAGAATCAGGTGTGTATCTCAAGGGTCAAGGTCACAATTGGAGGTCAAAAGCGAACTGATTTTCGGGGGCATTTGTCACTTGCTGGTGACATTTCGTGTCTGTATATAAAATATGTAATGGACTGGTGGCCAAAATCACAAATAGAGTTGAGATTGAAATCTCCTAACATGTCCCTTTTTGGACATTTGAATTAACTGGAACATAAATACTGGTAATGATATGCCGTTTGACTTGTTTCAGGAAGTACTACAAACATGGAGGAAAACTGGTCCTTGATGCTGGGGCATTTATGAAGGCACTTGAGGTAGGTTATAGAAGATTAAACCTTAACCTCTACATATATATAATGGACTGTTCTTTCTTTGAATTAAGACCATTCCATTTATGTGACAAAGGGGTGTTTTGGGGGAAAGATTGATCAGCAGCCAGACATTGTAAACCATGATCCGATCTGGGTTTGCAATGGACGCAAAGGCTATTATAGTCGTGCTTAGCAGTTAAGGGTTAATTACCTGTACCTTCTGTATTATAATTACACATCTTAGAAATTGTTTTTTGATTTCCTCAACTGAAATGCTTTGATATATATATACATGTACATGTACTAATGAAGTTCCTGTATATTTGACTTGATAGAATAGTTATATCCAATTTTAAATACGAATTGCAAACTGGAAACCAGTTTGTTATTCTGGCAAATTGGCATTTGGATAAACTAAGGATGTTTAAAGGATTACTGTTTGTGAAGAAAACAATACCAATTGAAGTGTTTTAAAGAAAATTGCATAATTATACATGACATGATGTTAAGAATTTGACATTGCCAGTTCATAGTTCACAGTTCATAGAGGATTACCATTCGCTATTCCAAAAGAAAACAAAACTAAAAAAAGAATTTTAAAGAATAAATCATAATTATATCATCATATATATAAAGTTGACATTTTGTAATCAATTGAAACATGCCAGTTCATATTTCACAGTTCACTATTCGACTTGCGAACTGCTATTCGAGCCAGTTCATTATTTGGGCAAACTGGCAACTGGCTAAACTAACAATGTTCAAGGAACTTCTGTTCGTCATTGCAGTAGAAAATACTACCAGATTAAAATATGTTTATTTTTTTTATATATAAAACGGATATTTTGTAATGTATTGAAAACTAATTGGCAGTTCGGTATTCAAATTGCGAACTGGCAACTGCCTGCTTTTAATACATGTATGACAATATTTCAGTATGCGTGTAACATAGAAGCAGAGGTAGTAGGAAAACCCGCAGCAGCCTTCTTTACGACTGCCATACAGGATATGGGAGTCTCTGCAGATCAGGTAGGATTGTAATAATAAAAAGAGGATATTTGTTCTTTTAGTGTGAATAACATACTTTATTTCATTGAGAAGTGAGAAAACTTTATATAAAACTTTTTTCACTTTGAGATAGAGGGCTGGCATGGCGCAGTCGGTAGCTTTGCGGATTTGTAACCGGAGGCCCCGGGTTCAATCCTCCGTGGTGCCACTGAGTTCCGTCGGCGTGTTCTTGGGCAAGACACTTTACCTTAGCCTCGTATGTCGGATGAGGACGTAAACCGGGCGGTCCCGTGTATCAGTCTATCCTCCGAGCACGTTAAAGAACCATAGGAATCTATTCGATAATAAGAGTAGGGCAGGTCCCCGGATTCCTATGTATCCTTCCCCTCTCTCTGGGGCGGCTCTAAATAACCTATACTTTTTTCAAACAACATTCAATTCACTTCGAGATGAAATAACATATGTTATTTACGACAAAACAACAAATTTTCTTTTTATTTTATGATTTTACACAATTATTTAAACAATTTCAGTAACTAAACCGTTTTACACACGCTTCTTTCCTAGTCACGATGACGTAACGAAACGTTAACGTCACAGAAAGAACAGTAATTACATTAAACAGTATAACAGTAGGAATATATTGTGATCCGTGTTACCGTTACTGTGCATGCATTTGCGTTGGTTATACATTAAAAAAGTAGTTCCGGCAGCTACTGTGGAAATAAAACTCAATATCCCACAGTGTGGAATAACACTTTTATTTCACTAATAAAACACAGTATTTCATTGATTATCATAAAATAAAGCGTTTTAGATAATAATGAATTTCATGGTTTAAATGTTTTGACACTGCCTTTAATTATCTGCAATATCAAAATGATATAGGAAGGACAAATAAAACGTTAAAGTTTGTGCCAAAAAAAAGGCGAGAAGTTTTTTACATCAATAGGTTACATAGAGGATCTTACATGAGTACTCATTCATTATTGAATTTATTAAACGAGTTGGCAAAATGATATAACTTTTTTGACAGTGCATACTAGGCTTATTTGCATACTTATATAACTAGTGGTATATCGAAAATACGTAAGTTATGTGATAAAATTAAATATATGAAGAAACAGTTTACTAGAAATGGAGAAACATGTATTAAGATTTTTAATATTGACTAAGTGCATGCACGCGGCTGCAAAAATAATATTTAAAAAGATTAGTGACAAAATATCTACGATATGTGAGTTGGTTATGTTGTAATGTTTATGGAATATCCAACATTATTTTTATATCCAGAAATAAAACAAATAATTTTAGTCATTTAGCTGACATTATGCCGTTACATAAGCATGATAAGCATGATACATTATATCAGTGTTTTATTGCATGACCCAGCCCATACAGGTAACATCAATGATAAATAACTGTAAAATTCATTTAAATTGTAAACTACCTGTATTTAACTTTCTTAGCTTATAGAAACAGGTACCATACCACAGCTTTCACAAAGCGCATAGGGCTGTATAGGAAACACATTGTCCGTAACGTTGTGTCATGTTCTGTCATGTGAGGAAATTTTTATTCCTTGCATTTCTAAAACAGTTACCAATGGATTGTTCTCAAACTTCATATACATGTCACAGGGATAGAACAATGTGCAGCCAGACCGGGTTTGAACCCGGGACCTTCGGACTACCGTTTCGGTGCTCTACCGACTGAACTAGACGGCCGGACAATGCAACATCACTCAACCTGTTAGATATCTATGAACCGTGACATACTCCCCCTACAGATTGAAATTCGTCCACGAATTTCCATGTGTACAGAGAATCATTTGCATGTTTCTCGGAGTTGACTCAGTCAAGAGTCCTGCCAGTATCGCCAAATGTCACAGGGATAGAACAATTTGCAGCCGGGGCTCGAACTTGGGACCTTCGGACTACTGTTCCGATGCTCTGCCGACTTAGCTAGCCGACCGGACAATGTAACATTAATCTACCTGTCACATATCTATGAACTGTGACCTACACATAACAACTGATGACCTTATGTCCCTCTACATCACACATTGTTGATTGCCTAATTTATTACAGAATTATGGCCCTTTGTTCAACTTAGAACTTTCCTCTCTAATATTGTATAATGAATTTCATATGCCTTTCACTTCAAAAGGTTTTAGAGCGGGGGTATTCAGAACTTTCAGTGATATAGAGATTATTTAACTGCTGGGATCGATTATATGGAAATTATTGTGTTCCGAGTTAGTTATTAATATGTAGCGATTATGAATATTCTTGCACTGAGAAATCCCGATCTTTCACGCATAGAAATGTAATAAAGTTCTATTTTTACTTGAGGTTTACAGACATTGTAGGCTGTAGCTAGTGTTGGGAATCGGCTGAAAATTAATGATAGATCATCAGAATATTTAACCGACCAATGATCGATCATTAATCGATTAAACATGGCTGCTATAAAAGACAAGTGTAAGCCTTTTTCAGACTATAATAGAAATTTTCAAGTATGTTCTGGTAATAAAGGATCTGAATGAAACTGACCAACATACATTTTAAAAAGTAACTTGTGATATCCACTATAAATATGTGATTACTTGTTAAAAAATTAGAACTCATTTTATTATCTTGTATATAGAGAATGAAATAAGCCATAATTTTCAATAACCGAGTAAAGTCGATCATGAAAAATTGTAATCGATTAATCAGATCAAAGGCATAACTGATCGATGATCGATTAATCAGAACAATACTAGCTGTAGTAGGGTCTGTAACGCCAGTGAAGGCTGATCAGAGACTCTGTAGCAGGGTTGGTAACGCCAGTGAAGGCTGATCAGTGACTCTGTAGCAGGGTTGGTAACGCCAGTGGAGGCTGATCAGTGACTCTGTAGCAGGGTCTGTAATGCCAGTGGAGGCTGATCAGTGACTCTGTAGCAGGGTCTGTAATGCCAGTGGAGGCTGATCAGTGACTCTGTAGCAGGGTCTGTAATGCCAGTGAAGGCTGATCAGAGACTCTGTAGCAGGGTTGGTAACGCCAGTGAAGGCTGATCAGTGACTCTGTAGCAGGGTTGGTAACGCCAGTGGAGGCTGATCAGTGACTCTGTAGCAGGGTCTGTAATGCCAGTGGAGGCTGATCAGAGACTCTGTAGCAGGGTCTGTAATGCCAGTGGAGGCTGATCAGTGACTCTGTAGCAGGGTCTGTAATGCCAGTGAAGGCTGATCAGAGACTCTGTAGCAGGGTCTGTAACGCCAGTGGAGGCTGATCAGTGACTCTGTAGCAGGGTTGGTAACGCCAGTGAAGGCTGATCAGTGACTCTGTAGCAGGGTCTGTAATGCCAGTGAAGGCTGATCAGTGACTCTGTAGCAGGGTCTGTAATGCCAGTGAAGGCTGATCAGTGACTCTGTAGCAGGGTTGGTAACGCCAGTGAAGGCTGATCAGTGACTCTGTAGCAGGGTTGGTAACGCCAGTGAAGGCTGATCAGTGACTCTGTAGCAGGGTTGGTAACGCCAGTGGAGGCTGATCAGTGACTCTGTAGCAGGGTCTGTAATGCCAGTGGAGGCTGATCAGTGACTCTGTAGCAGGGTCTGTAATGCCAGTGAAGGCTGATCAGAGACTCTGTAGCAGGGTCTGTAACGCCAGTGAAGGCTGATCAGTGACTCTGTAGCAGGGTTGGTAACGCCAGTGAAGGCTGATCAGTGACTCTGTAGCAGGGTCTGTAATGCCAGTGAAGGCTGATCAGTGACTCTGTAGCAGGGTTGGTAACGCCAGTGAAGGCTGATCAGTGACTCTGTAGCAGGGTTGGTAACGCCAGTGAAGGCTGATCAGTGACTCTGTAGCAGGGTTGGTAACGCCAGTGAAGGCTGATCAGAGACTCTGTAGCAGGGTCTGTAACGCCAGTGAAGGCTGATCAGTGACTCTGTAGCAGCGTCTGTAACGCCAGTGAAGGCTGATCAGTGAATCTGTAGCAGGGTCTGTAACGCCAGTGGAGGCTGATCAGTGACTCTGTAGCAGGGTCTGTAACGCCAGTAAAGGCTGATCAGTGACTCTGTAGCAGGGTCTGTAATGCCAGTGAAGGCTGATCAGTGACTCTGTAGCAGGGTCTGTAATGCCAGTGAAGGCTGATCAGTGACTCTGTAGCAGGGTTGGTAACGCCAGTGAAGGCTGATCAGTGACTCTGTAGCAGGGTTGGTAACGCCAGTGAAGGCTGATCAGTGACTCTGTAGCAGGGTTGGTAACGCCAGTGGAGGCTGATCAGTGACTCTGTAGCAGGGTCTGTAATGCCAGTGGAGGCTGATCAGTGACTCTGTAGCAGGGTCTGTAATGCCAGTGGAGGCTGATCAGTGACTCTGTAGCAGGGTCTGTAATGCCAGTGAAGGCTGATCAGAGACTCTGTAGCAGGGTCTGTAACACCAGTGGAGGCTGATCAGTGACTCTGTAGCAGGGTTGGTAATGCCAGTGAAGGCTGATCAGTGACTCTGTAGCAGGGTTGGTAACGCCAGTGAAGGCTGATCAGTGACTCTGTAGCAGGGTCTGTAATGCCAGTGAAGGCTGATCAGTGACTCTGTAGCAGGGTTGGTAACGCCAGTGAAGGCTGATCAGTGACTCTGTAGCAGGGTTGGTAACGCCAGTGAAGGCTGATCAGTGACTCTGTAGCAGGGTTGGTAACGCCAATGAAGGCTGATCAGAGACTCTGTAGCAGGGTCTGTAACGCCAGTGAAGGCTGATCAGTGACTCTGTAGCAGCGTCTGTAACGCCAGTGAAGGCTGATCAGTGAATCTGTAGCAGGGTCTGTAACGCCAGTGGAGGCTGATCAGTGACTCTGTAGCAGGGTCTGTAACGCCAGTAAAGGCTGATCAGTGACTCTGTAGCAGGGTCTGTAATGCCAGTGAAGGCTGATCAGTGACTCTGTAGCAGGGTCTGTTATGCCAGTGAAGGCTGATCAGTGACTAGCAGGGTCTGTAACGCCAGTGAAGGCTGATCAGTGACTCTGTAGCAGAGTCTGTAACACCAGTGAAGGCTGATCAGTGACTGTAGCAGTGTCTGTAACGCCAGTGAAGGCTGATCAGTGACTCTGTAGCAGGGTCTGTAATGCCAGTGAAGGCTGATCAGTGACTGTAGCAGGGTCTGTAATGCCAGTGAAGGCTGATCAGTGACTCTGTAGCAGGGTCTGTAACACCATTGAAGGCTGATCAGTGACTCTGTAGCAGGGTCTGTAACGCCAGTGGAGGCTGATCAGTGACTCTGTAGCAGGGTCTGTAACGCCAGTGAAGGCTGATCAGTGAAATAATTATGCTGTGTGTAAATAGCTGTTCCCAGGCTATCATGTTGGAAACTTACTATTGATGACTGATTGTAATTGCTTTAAATATTCAATTATTGAGTGAGTATACATTTTCTTGAGTCAGACAAAAAAAAGGAGTTGTGTCCATAACTTCTTGGACAATTGATGGTCTCAGTTTCTAATACACATATGCTATAAACCTGTATAATTTGTATTTGTCTTCGGTTTGAGAATTATGTTAATTATTCTAATGGATGTTTCAGTGTGTGATGGTGGGGGATGACATTGTTGGAGATGTGGGCGGGGCCCAGTCAGCAGGGATAAGGGGCATCCTGGCGAGGACTGGCAAGTTTAGGTCAGTAAAATAGCAACAAGATATTCCTATAAATTTGTTTGTTTCGATAAAATAAAACTGATTCATGGGTAAAAAATTGCCATATCACTACTTTAATGTTATATAATTATACTCAGTAATTTTACCCCATTAGCTGAAGTGATTTATCTTTTGTGGACCAGATACAATATCTGTTTGTCCTTGCCCTGTGACATGAAACATCACACGATATACACTTCTGCATCCGTCTGCTGTTGTTCATTTTGACATGAAACATCACACGATATGCACGTTGTTCATTTTGACATGAAACATCACACGATATACACGTCTGCATCCGTCTGCTGTTGTTCATTTTGACATGAAACATCACACGATATGCACGTTGTTCATTTTGACATGAAACATCACACGATATACACATCTGCATCCGTCTGCTGTTGTTCATTTTGACATGAAACATCACATGATATACACGTCTGCATCCGTCTGCTGTTGTTCATTTTGACATGAAACATCACACGATATGCACGTCTGCATCCGTCTGCTGTTTTTCATTTTGCCATGAAACATCACACGATATACACGTCTGCATCCGTCTGCTGTTGTTCATTTTGACATGAAACATCACACGATATACACGTCTGCATCCGTCTGCTGTTGTTCATTTTGACATTAAACATCACACGATATACACGTCTGCATCCGTCTGCTGTTGTTCATTTTGTCATGAAACATCACACGATATACACGTCTGCATCCGTCTGCTGTTGTTCATTTTGACATGAAACATCACACGATATACACGTCTGCATCCGTCTGCTGTTGTTCATTTTGACATGAAACATCACACGATATACATGGCAACATCACATGATATACACTTCTGCATCCGTCTGCTGTTGTTCATTTTGACATGAAACATCACACGATATACACGTCTGCATCCGTCTGCTGTTGTTCATTTTGACATGAAACATCACACGATATACACGTCTGCATCCGTCTGCTGTTGTTCATTTTGACATGAAACATCACACGATATACACGTCTGCATCCGTCTGCTGTTGTTCATTTTGACATGGAACATCACACGATATACACGTCTGCATCCGTCTGCTGTTGTTCATTTTGACATGAAACATCACACGATATACACGTCTGCATCCGTCTGCTGTTCATTTTGACATGAAACATCACACGATATACACGTCTGCATCCGTCTGCTGTTGTTCATTTTGACATGAAACATCACACGATATACACGTCTGCATCCGTCTGCTGTTGTTCATTTTGACATGAAACATCACACGATATGCACGTCTGCATCCGTCTGCTGTTGTTCATTTTGACATGAAACATCACACGATATGCACATCTGCATCCGTCTGCTGTTGTTCATTTTGACATGAAACATCACACGATATGCACGTCTGCATCCGTCTGCAGTTGTTCATTTTGACATGAAACATCACACGATATGCACGTCTGCATCCGTCTGCTGTTGTTCATTTTGACATGAAACATCACACGATATACACGTCTGCATCCGTCTGCTGTTGTTCATTTTGACATGAAATATCACAGGATATACACGTCTGCATCCGTCTGCTGTTGTTCATTTTGACATGAAACATCACATGATATACACGTCTGCATCCGTCTGCTGTTGTTCATTTTGACATGAAACATCACACGATATACACGTCTGCATCCGTCTGCTGTTGTTCATTTTGACATGAAACATCACACGATATACATGGCAACATCACATGATATACACTTCTGCATCCGTCTGCTGTTGTTCATTTTGACATGAAACATCACACGATATACACGTCTGCATCCGTCTGCTGTTGTTCATTTTGACATGAAACATCACACGATATACACGTCTGCATCCGTCTGCTGTTGTTCATTTTGACATGAAACATCACACGATATACACGTCTGCATCCGTCTGCTGTTGTTCATTTTGACATGGAACATCACACGATATACACGTCTGCATCCGTCTGCTGTTGTTCATTTTGACATGAAACATCACACGATATACACGTCTGCATCCGTCTGCTGTTCATTTTGACATGAAACATCACACGATATACACGTCTGCATCCGTCTGCTGTTGTTCATTTTGACATGAAACATCACACGATATACACGTCTGCATCCGTCTGCTGTTGTTCATTTTGACATGAAACATCACACGATATGCACGTCTGCATCCGTCTGCTGTTGTTCATTTTGACATGAAACATCACACGATATGCACATCTGCATCCGTCTGCTGTTGTTCATTTTGACATGAAACATCACACGATATGCACGTCTGCATCCGTCTGCAGTTGTTCATTTTGACATGAAACATCACACGATATGCACGTCTGCATCCGTCTGCTGTTGTTCATTTTGACATGAAACATCACACGATATACACGTCTGCATCCGTCTGCTGTTGTTCATTTTGACATGAAATATCACAGGATATACACGTCTGCATCCGTCTGCTGTTGTTCATTTTGACATGAAACATCACATGATATACACGTCTGCATCCGTCTGCTGTTGTTCATTTTGACATGAAACATCACACGATATACACGTCTGCATCCGTCTGCTGTTGTTTATTTAACTTCCTGCTATTGTATGCTCATTGCTCAACGTAATTACACATTACATGCTACGAAGATGTTCATTCAAACATGGTATAAACTTTGTGTGATTTGTGATAATCAACATTCAAGTCGTCGTTCAATACCCACGGTTGATATGTTACGCTGTCACTCCATTAATGAATGATGAGGCAGCAGTATCAATCAAATGTAGGTTCCGACGATGCATTCAAGTAAATGAGACATATATATTTGACTACAATTTACAATTTTACAATTCTTTGTGAAAAGCTAGATAATTCCTATTATATTTACAAGCATATCTCAACGAAGTCATTCACTTGCACAAGAGATTTGTATTCATTCCATCACAGTATATCTGTTTTTTTGCTGTTTGTAGGCCGGAAGATGAGAACCATGATACTGTAAAGCCGGATGGATTTGTGGACAATCTGGCTGCAGCTGTTGACCTTATACTGGCTCACAGGTCCTGATGTGGACCTTATACTGGCTCACAGGTCCTGATGTGGACCTTATACTGGCTCACAGGTCCTGATGTGGACCTTATACTGGCTCACAGGTCCTGATGTGGACCTTATACCGGCTCAAAGGTCCTGACCCTTCTTATACATCTCCAGAAGACTGCCAGCCCTAACTGTGTGGTGTATACATGAAATTGTGTGATAGGATTGTGGTACAGATATGAAACTTTATGACTGTGGCACCGATATGGAACTTTAGGACTGTGGTACCAATATCAGAGTTTGGACTGTGGTACCAATGTCAATATTAAGGGTGTGGTACCAATATTGAAGTAAGGACTATGGTACCAATGTCAAACATACGGACTATGATACCAGTGTCAAACATTAGGACTGTGGTACCAATGTCAAACATACGGACTATGGTACCAATGTCCAATATTAGGACTGTGGTACCAATGTCAAACATAGGGACTATGGTACCAATGTCAAACATTAGGACTGTGGTACCAATGTCAAACATACGGACTATGGTACCAATGTCAAACATTAGGATTATGGTACCAATGTCAGATATTAGGACTGGTACCAATACTGGCAAAGAAGCAATACTCATTGCAAAGCAATACCCGTCATCTATTAAATTATTTTTTTTTGATGGGATTCTTGCAGTATTCTTTATCTGAATTGCACAAGCAGTTAATCGCAATACAAAAACAAGAAAATCTGCTACAAAAAGTAAATATTTATGTTGAAATTGATCCCAGACTCATATGTGCACTTACTTTGTGAACATTGTCACGTGGGGATGCGCGCACCGTATCTATATCAGTGGGCTTGATTATAAAAATAATTTTAGGGTACTAAATGCGGTTTTTATACTTGACTTTTTTTATTAACGGCAAGCGACACACAAAAAGCACTAAAAAGAACATAGTATCAAAGGGAGACAACACGTTCATTAAATTATGTATTAAGTGTAACATTGTTACTTCCCTTTGGACAATTATTTACAACTATGATGAATATTGCTTCTTTGTCGAATGTGGTACCATTATCAAAGTTAGGACTATGGTACCTAAGTCAAACATAAGGACTGTGGTACCGATATCAAACTTCAGGACTATGATCCCAAGTTCAAACATTAGGACTGATATCGATATCAAACTCCAGGACTGTGGTACCGATTTCAAACTTCAGGACTGTGGTATTGATATCAAACTTCAGGACTGTGGCACCAATGTCAAACATTAGGACTGTGGTACCAATATCAAATTTTAGGACTGGTACCGATATCAAACTGCAGGACTGTGGTACTGATATCAAACATCAGGACTGTGGCACCAATGTCAAACATTAAGACTGTGGTACCAATATCAAACTTTAGGACTGGTACCGATATCAAACTTTAGGACTGTGGTACTGATATCAAACTTCAGGACTGTGGCACCAATGTCACATTAGGACTGTGGTACCAATATCAAACTTCAGGACTGGTACCAATATCAAACTTCAGGACTGGTACCAATGTCCAACATTAGGACTGTGGTACTGATATCAAACTTCAGGACTGTGGTACCGATATCAGACTTCAGGATTGTGTGGTACCAGTATCTCGAAAGACTGTGATAGGGATCTCAAACTTTAGGACTATGTTAACATCAACATGCGGGGGCTAAAAATGTTTTTAATTTGATTATACTGGTTGTCAGTGTTTCAGTGCTCGCCACATGACATATCTATTACTACGTACATTTTAGACATCTTTTTTTCTTTACCTAAAGTATAATATGTATGACAATGTACTGTCTGCCATGACTTGTTCGATTTTTCTTAGGAGTGTATTTTCAAATAATTACTACTTGGTAACATTTCTTGTTTTGACATGCCGGGACTTGACGGTAACAATACTTTGTCTACAACAATGACATGTTGGAATACTTTGTCTACAACAATGACATGTTGGGACTTGACGGTTGCAATACTTTGTCTACAACAATGACATGCTGGGACTTGACGGTAGCAATACTTTGTCTACAACAATGAAACTTGAGTAAACATCTTCAGCATAATCCAATGAATACATCTGATAAAGGCCTGTAAATATCTGGTTTGTATATTGTGAATTATTTCTCTTCGTAAAAAGGTTTAACCTGGAACTTAACTATGCCTTTTACAAGTGATTGTGCCTAATACCTTTCAACATATTAGGTGTACAACAATGAAATTTTGTACACATTTTCAGCATGATCCAATGGATAAATGTTATAAAGGCCTACAACTCTGATTCTTATTTCCCTTTGAAAAAGGTTCAACCATGAACTTAACCTTGCCAATAACTTTCAAAATACAAGGTCAACAATGAAACGTTATACACATCTTCAGCACGATCCAGTGAATACATCTCATAAAGGCCCATAACTCTCAGATTCATATTTTTCGATTTATTTCCCTTTGAAAAATTGTTTAACCTGAAACTTAACCTTTCCAATATCCAATAACTTCCAAAATATGAGGGCTACAACAACGAAACCTGGTGCAAATCTTCAGCAACATCCAATTAATAAAGTTTTTAAAGGCTCATAACTTTCTGATTCATTTTTTTTTTATTATTTCCCTTTGAAAAAGATTTACCAGGACCTTAACCTTTCCAATAACTTCCAAAATATTATGTCTACAACAATGAAACGTTTTACACATCTTTAGCACGATCCAGTGAATACATCTTATAAAGGCCGATAACTCTCAGATTCATATTGTTTGAATTTTTTTCTCTGAAAAATTGTTTAACCTGAAACTTAACCTTTACAATAACTTCCAAAATATTAGGTCTACAACAATGAAACTTTGTGCAAATCTTCAGCAACATCCAATTAATAAAGATTTTAAAGGCCCATAACTTTCTGATTCATATTTGTTTTATTATTTCGCTTTGAACAAAGGTTTAACCTGGAACTTAACATTGCCTTTTACAAGTGATTATGAAAGGCCCATAACTCTCGGATTCATATTTTTCGATTTTTTTTCCCTTTGAAAATGTATAACCAGAAACTTAACCTTTCCAATAACTTCAAAGTATTAGGCCTACAACAAGGAAACTTTACAAATCTTCAGCAACATGCAATTAATAAATTGTTTAAAGGGCCATAACTATCAGATTCATTTTTTTTAATTATTTCCCTTTGTGATTGTAGGTAACTTTCGTCCGTCGTTAACTTTTCTTCTTCAAACAACTTCTCCTCAGAAACCGATTGGCTAATTTTGACCAAACTTCACATGGATGATCCTTAGACGAATGCTTTTAAGATTTGTTAAAATTTGGTCAGCGCTACATCCAAGATGGCCACCATTACCATATATGGTTGAAACCTTAAAAAATCTTCTCCAGAACCGCTGGACAGATTTCAAATTTTTCTTTTAAAATGATCGCCAATGCCTAGACTATCAAGTTGGTTCAAATGAAGTCCCCGGGGTCTAAAATGGCCGTGTCCCGGGTGTCCAAAGTTTGTATATTGAGATTTTGCATGTTTTTCATATAGACATATAGGAAAAAACTTTAAAAAAATTCTTATCTGAAACCACAAGGCACAGAGCTCTCATGTATTACATGTAGCATCAGCTTATGGTCCTCTACTAAGTTTGTTCAGATGGTGACCCTGGGGTCAAATTTGTCTCCGCCCCGAGGGTCACAGTTTTACATAGGATATAGGATTTTTTTTTTTTAAATCTGCTCGTAAACTACAAGAGCAGAGGTTTGATATTTTACATTTACTATAAGCTTATGGTCCTTTACCAAGTTTGTTCAAATAGTGACCCTGGGGTCACATTTGTCCCTGCCCCAAGGGTCACATGTTTTACATAGACATGTATAGAGAAAAACTTAAAAAATCTTATTCTCTGAAACTGCAAGAGCCAGAAGTTTAATATTTTGCATTTGCTATAAGCTTATGGTCCTCTACCAAGTTTGTTCAAATGGTGACCCTGATGTCAAATTTGGCCGCGCCACCGGGTTTCACAGTTTCACATAGACATATATATAGGAAAAAATATATATTCTCTGAAACTGCAAGAGCCAGAGGTTTAATATTTTGCATTTGCTATAAGCTTATGGTCCTCTACCAAGTTTGTTCAAATGGTGACCCTGGTGTCAAATTTGGCCATGCCTCCGGGTTTCACAGATTTATTTTGTATTTACTATAAGATTATGGTCCTCTACCAAGTTTGTTCAAATTTGACCCCGCCCCGTGGGTCACAATTTTACATAGGCTTATATAAAAAACACATTAAAGTCTTCTTCTCTGGAACTACAAGAGCCAGAGGTTTAATATTTTGCATTTACTATACTCTTATGGTCCTTTATCAAGTTTGTTCAAATGGTGACTGTGGGGTCACATTTGGCCCTGCCCCAGGGGTCATGTTTTACATAGACTTGTATAGGGAAAAACTTAAAAAATCTTATTCTCTGAAACCACAAAGCTCTCATATATTACATGTAGCCATGGGGTCACATTTGGCCCTGTCCCAGGTGTTACACTCTAGCACCTTCATTTTGTATTTGATGTTTACCAGACTTTGTCAGTGTCTTTATATGAATGTTGTTATACACAACAGAGCCCACATTTCTTGAACAATCTTAACCAAACTTGCACAGATTGTATATGACCATAAGATTTCGAAGAAGTTTGATAATGTGCCAGTATTTCATTAACGGAAATTAACTTATTCAGGTGATCGATTTAGGGCCATTTTGGCCCTCTTGTTTAAATATATTATTGGTGCAATATTATCAAAAGTCAAAAATATGTAAAAACAATTTGCTTTGAACTATTCTAACAATTAATATTAATGATTGAACAAATTCAAGTTAAGAGAAAAACTAATGGGACGCCGCGAGTTTTTAAAAAATCAAGATTGCCGTGTGTCCCTCAAAACAAATAAATTTGTAGGCACTGCAGGTTCCTAGATTTCAATGTTTCTTTCCTGACCGCAGGTTCCTAGATTCCCATGTGTCCTTCCTGACCGCAGGTTCCTAGATTCCAATGTGTCCTTCCTGACCGCAGGTTCCTAGATTCCAATGTATCCTTCCTGACTGCAGGTTCCTAAATTCCAATGTGTCCTTCCTGACCGCAGGTTCCTAGATTCCAATGTGTCCTTCCTGACCGCAGGTTCCTAGATTCCAATGTATCCTTCCTGACCGCAGGTTCCTAAATTCCAATGTGTCCTTCCTGACCGCAGGTTCCTAGATTCCAATGTGTCCTTCCTGACCGCAGGTTCCTAGATTCTCATGTGTCCTTCCTGACCGCAGGTTCCTAGATTCCAATGTGTCCTTCCTGACCGCAGGTTCCTAGATTCCAATGTGTCCTTCCTGACCGCAGGTTCCTAGATTCCCATGTGTCCTTCCTGACGGCAGGTTCCTAGATTCCCATGTGTCCTTCCTGACCGCAGGTTCCTAGATTCCAATGTGTCCTTCCTGACCGCAGGTTCCTAGATTCCATTGTGTCCTTCCTGACCGCAGGTTCCTAGATTCCCATGTGTCCTTCCTGACCGCAGGTTCCTAGATTCCAATGTATCCTTTCTGACCACAGGTTCCTAGATTCCAATGTATCCTTCCTGACCGCAGGTTCCTAGATTCCAATGTATCCTTCCTGTCTCTCTGGGGCAGCTCTTCATTGTTGGTTTACATGAGAGCCTGCCCTATTTTTGCCCAAATAAAAATAAAATTTAAAATCCCGATTTTATTTTTACTGCCAGTCCGACTTCACAGTTTTGATATACTGGTAATTATTCACTTTGGAAAGTGACTGAATTCACTGACCATTTGATCTGTGACAGACCACCATATCCACAGTCTGAATCTCTATGCCTGATAAGGCTAAAACTTTTACTAAAAAACCCATCTCTAGCCATTTTTAACCCCTGCCCCCACCCAACCCGGGACGTACCAGGTGTAAAAAACAGGACTTTGAACTTTCGACTGTCCCGGGATGGTTGTGCTGTGTATAGGAGGAGTTTTGCTTCCAAAAACTAGCTGAGGTAGACAGCAGTCCCAGAGGTTTCACTGTATTTTACGAAAAAATTGTTTCTATTATAAAAAACACTAAGATGAACAAAAAAATAAAGAGTTCTTATCATTTTTTGTTCATGCTCATTAAAGGTCTTCATCATAACCCCTGCATTGTTTCAGTAGCCATTTCGCTCATACCACTAGAGCAGAGGCAGAAAAACTATAACGTGGATCCAGCGTAAATGGAGCAACTCTGCAGTTCGGAGTGAGAAGGTTCTAGGCCCGTTCTCCATATTTTATCTCGATGTACATGGAGGATGAGCCTGGCATGTTCATTCCTGTTAGACGCCATATAACCTTTCATGTGTTGGTGCGCCTTAAAACTCCAATTCTATTCAATTCATTTGTCTAGAACGAATGTTGTGTTAAACTTGTGTTAAACTACTTTACTGGATTGTTGTAAAAAAGAATTTGACATTTCCATTGTCAAAATGTGTAGATTTATTTAGAATATATAATTATATATTGTGATATTTGAGATATAACAAAAAAAAAACATTATAAATAAACGTTATGTCACAAATTGCAAAAATAAATCCATTTTTGTACAGATAAATATAGTTAAACTTAAAATTGCTGTTTGTCATAATTTTTTCTTTATGCCAGATATTGTATTCCCCTTAATTTAAAGACACTTAGCCATATTTAGTGACCCTTGCGTGATTTTCAAAACAACAAATTTTAATAATATTCTTCACGTGCACGCTTTAAATGTTAAATTTTATGATTTTGTGTTTAACAGTTTTGACAGCCCTGAATTACACAGCGACCATCATCTGAGCCTGATGTACACAATTCACCATGGGCGGCAGCAGTATATAACATCACAACAATAAATAGTCGTACTAGAGCTGGGATGATATATATAAAGCCCTGACTAGAGGCAGCCATTGTTTTTACCACCTAACAGTACGGAAACTGTATATTAATTTTCAAGATTTATAGTTGCATATTTGGCACTGCGCGCTTATCTGTAGAGTTATTCTAAAGAAAATGGTGACAGATGTTTGTTAAGGAATCAATAGTCATGAAAATAATACGAAATAACATTTTTGGGTGAAAAGAAGCATTTTATTGAAAAATCTGAATTTTCAATTTTTCAATTTTTTTTGGTGTAAAATGTTCCTAAGGAATACAGAAACACGAAACAGTTTCCATTTTTGGAATGCTGTGTTGGCTGTGTGTATTTAAACTTTAAACTTTAATCTTATTGAAATAAAAAATGGATTGTCCTTATTTTGAGGTGTATATATATGTACACAGTTCCTCAATCTACTAATGAAGAGGAATATACATGTATATAACTTACATATTTTGAATAACGAAACTCTATAGACACAATATAGATGGCTTCAACCAGCCAGACCAACCCCCATTTTAAAATTATATATATATTGCCGCGTATATTAATGTATATTAAAAAAAAAAATACTGAAAAATCATCCGTTGAAGCCAGCACTCACAAACAAGAGAGAAAATGTTGAAACCATTTCTGTTGCAATTGTTTTGGGTTTCCCACTATAAGCTCTTAATTGTATAACCTTATAAGGTCTTAATTGTATAACCTATCAAACAGGAGAGAAGGGTGGCATCTTTGGTTTTACTGAGTCAGTTCATTAGCGTGAAAGGGAGATAATGAGTAAAAAAAAGAAAAAGATAATCTGCTTCACTGCGCATATCCCGTGTAGCTCAGACAAGCGATAGCCAAACGTTGATTTTCATCAGGATTTCCCATTCATTCGTTTAATCGCACGTATATTTAAACGCGGTGCACCAGTTTAGAAAAATGTGACTTGTTATCTCCCTTACATATTTGTAATCCGTCGTAATATGATGCCTTTACAGTTTCACAGGAAAAGAGTTTTGAAGATATCATTACATAACATCACTGAACTCCCCGGGTCACCATTATTTCAGACTGCTGCCCCACCCCACCCCCACCCCCACCACCAACGTGATTTTTAAAAACATATTTCTGTCTTGTTTTGGTCATTTCTTACACATATAGCTATGTGCACACACCCCTCCCCCACCATCCCCCCCCCCCCCCCCCCCCCCCCCCTACTCGAACCCCCCTTTTTTTTTTTTACATATTTCTGTGTTGTTTTGGTCATTTCTTACAAATATAGCTAAGTATCCCCCCAACCTTCCACCCCAACACGCTCGAAAACCTGATTTTTAAAAAAAATATATACATATTTCTGTGTTGTTTTGGTCATTTCTTACACATATAGCGCTAT
>JAWPHD010023358.1:0-22313 GCA_037043455.1 Cyrtodaria siliqua | reverse complement strand
ATTCTGATCAGTAGTTTCAAAAAAGAATCTTTCTTGTTGCCAAAAAAACAGGTTTGTGGGTGGATCAGCCCGGTTTTAGCCAGTTGGATATTGGCTACCCAAAATTGGCAAGTCGTTTAGGATGAGATGTCGTTTGACGTTTTCTATATAGCTATACAGGGAGAATGGCCCCACTTCCTGGAAGCCATGTTTTTCAACGAATAAGGTCCGTTTTAGCAATCTTGATAGAGGATCACTCAATTATCATTTCTCTGAAATTATTTTGAATTCTTCCCAGAACATTCAGAGGAGATTATTTTTAAAGTTTTGCAACATTTTCATTTTGTTGCCATAGCAACCCGGTTCCGGTTGTATCAGACCAAAGGTATGTATTATGGTAAAGGACCATCCAAGGATGCTTCCTGTGAGATTTCATTAAAATTGGCCCTCAAAATTGACTCAGGTTAGCTAATGCTAAACATATGTCACCATACTTGATTTTGAGATAAAGGCAGTCATAATCCTAAACTTTCTACAAATGTAAGGGTTTTGGAGCCAAAATGGGCACAGACATTGTTCTTTAACTGCTAAGTTTTACATACCCATTTATTTATTGAAATGAATTCCGCATGCGTACAAATAGTATACATTCATCAAGAACTATTAAATGTTTTAAGTTAATTCTTACCTTTCAGACAGACATTGATGCGCTAAGTATGAACATGCTATAGAGGCTAAACCAATAAATCTCTCCGTGGTCTGTATCAAAATATTGAAAGTATACCTATGTCCACCGCCATATGCATGTCATCTTCGGGATGGTTAAAATTATGTACTATTGATTTTATGAATATTGAGTGCTGCTCAACCCGGGGCTAGAGAGCGTGAGCGGTAGCTAGCATATTTAACTACCGTTCATGAACAGTCTCAATCAAACCGAGACTGCAATATTTTGTATGTGTCGTGTTCGGCCGTTTCCAAAGGTCCACTCTCATACTCTTTGATATCGGTGTATCAACAAACAACTTCATTATCTAAACAGTTAAGTAGGTTTATAATAATGAAAGCTAGTGAAAAATATATAAACGTTTGAATGAAGTATGTTATTCGTGTATGTAGTCTCTCTTAAACAGGTATGCACGAAAACGATGCGCATAAACAACTGCGGAAAATGTGCAAATTACACATAATTTTAGTACAACTTAAATATGCCAAAAAAAGTAATAATTATAGCAATAATCAAACGAATTACATTATTTTTGTTCAAGCTGAATATACATCTATATGAGCTATTATATTTATATATGAAGCGATAATGATGAAGAAATATGCATGATAATTATATGGGGAAATAAAGGGAATTATTACCTCTATTGTTCATTGGAGATCCTCGGAAAGAAATGTCAGATTTTTTTGGGAAAAGGAAAGATTTTGAGAAAACGTTTGTATTGTTATTGTATTATTGAGTACTTCAAGAATATGAACTACAAAAAATATGTCACCGTACCTTTTGAGAAGGAAAATCAATTATACCCCTAACAGACAGACATTTAAACGCTAAGTTTGAAAACGCTATAGCGGCTAACTAATAAATCTCTCCGTGACCTGTATCATATACTGAAACTATACTCGATTTTAGTGTATCAACACGTCTTTACTGTACTCAGTTTTAGTGTATCAGTAATTACTATCTAAACAGTTAATTATGTTCATAATAATGAAAACTAGTGAACAATATATATAACATTGACAAAGTGTGGTATGTGTGTACATAGTTGCTCTTAGACATGTATGCACCAACAAGATGCGCATAAATAACTGAAGGAAATGTCCTTAATTGTATTTCTCACTAAATCTTAACAGAATAGTCGAATTTGTTAAAGCAACACAATTGTGTATGTTCGGATCTCCTTTTGTTTTTCCTACAGGCTTAATTCCGAAATTAAAAGAACTTTATAACAGTGAGCCGATATTTCGTTGAATGGAATAGATATCCGGGTTATTTATAATATATGTTCAGGCTTTATCCAAGATGATCTTTTTTATTAAAAACATAAAAGTATTGATTGTATTGTATATTTGCTTAATAATCGTATTTTACCCTTCCCATTCACTTGCGGAAGTCAGTGCGTGAGAATGTATGTTGAAAGCGAAATAATGCAATTAAACTGCGCTAAACACTCAGTGGGCTAATTGGAACCTTAATCCATTAGTTATCGAATTAGCGTCTGGACTTAAATGTATAAAATCTGCAAAATGTATTGCCGTAATGCATACTAAGCTTCGTTTGTGTCGTATCACGATACGGGCGATACATGACTTTTTGATACAATACGCGTATTGTTAAGGTACACGCGTGTATCACAACATACCAGTACACCGATATATCGCAATAGCCCTAATACTAACTAAGCACCTTTTGTCGCAGATTTGTTTCTGAATTGGCTGTGAAAGAGAGAGTTCATGTCTTTCACCAGATACTCAGGCAGATGGCATCGGAGCCTTTAATATAACATCTCGGAATCTGGATGATATATTTAACATTAACACCCCTTTCCTTTCTATGTTAAATATATCCTAATGCATATCAACTTAACAAACTAATATTACAAATGCTGTCGCTCCTCTTCTAGATTTGCATCTCTCAATTGAAAAAGGATAAATAAAAAAAACAATGATGACAGGTGAGATGATTTTAATTTCGATATCATTAATTGTCTATACTTAGACGGATATGTTCACAGAGCAGCATCTTACGGGTATATGTTTCTCAACTTATCCGTTTTTAGCTCGACTATTCAAAGAATAAGAGAGCTTATGTAATCACCCCGGGGTCAGCGTCGGCGTCGGCGGTGGCGTCGGCGTCGGCGTCCCACATCAAGGTTTGCGTGTAAGCTGTGTTTACAAGTCTATATCTCTTACATTTCTTATCCTAGCACAACCAAATTTGTTCATGGGCTTCCTTATAGCATTATCTTAAGGGCTGCATAAGCAAGTTTGGTTCCTGTAACCCATAGGCTCCCATGGAACCCAAATTATGATAGCCCATAAAATGTGCCCCATTTCACATCAAATTTTGCATGTAAGCTGTGTTTACAAGTGTATATCTCTTAAAATTCTTACCCTAGCACAACCAAATTTGACCATTAGCTTCCTTATAGCATTATCGTAAGGGCTGCTTAAGTAATTTTGGTTCCTGTAACCCCTGGGCTCCCATGGAACCCAAATTCTGATAGCCCTTAAAATATGTCTGTTTCACATCAAATTTTGCGTGTAAGCTGTGTTTACAGGTAGGTCTATATCTCTTACATTTCTTGTCCTAGTTGAACTAAAATTTTAGAATTTTTTTTCCTTATAGTATGCTGTAAAGGGGCTGGATAAGTAATTTTGCCTTCTGCTAATTCCGGGCTCCCATGGAACCCAAATTGTGATGGCCCATATAATGTGCAATAAAGGCAGATCTAGGTTTGCATGTAAGCATGTATATATCTATAATTTTGGTTTGGGATTTGTTATAGCATTATGCATCTTATTACTTCACCCATATTGGGGTATGGGCTCCCTCCTCCCCACCTACCCCACGCACCCACTCCCCTCCACACCTATTTTTTTATTATTATTATTTTATTTTTTTTACATATTTCTGTGTTGTTTTAGTCAAATCTTATACATATATGTTGCAACCCTCCCCGCCGCCGCAACACCTCCCGCCTCTGACCCCCTCCCCCCACTTGAAACTTTTTTTTTTTGTTAAAATATTTCTTTGTTGTTTTAGTCAATTCTTACACATATATGTTGCCCCCTCCGCCCCAAACCCACTCCCCCCTCTTACACATATATGCAACCCTCCCCGCACCGCCCCCACCCCCCGCCTCTCACCCTCTCCCCCCACCCAAACTTGAAACATTTTTTTTTACATATTTGTTTGTTGTTTTAGTCAATTCTTACACATATATGATGCGCCCCGAGCCCCAACACACTTTTTTTTTTTTACATATTTCTTTGTTGTAATAGTCAATTCTTGCACAAATATGTTGTCCCCTCCCCCACAACAACCCACTCCCGCTTCTCATTCCCCGCTCCCCCCCACCCCACCCCCACTTGAAAATCTATATATATATTGTTTTACATATTTCTGTGTTGTTTTAGTCAATTCTTACACATATATGTTGCCCCTCCCCCCGCCCAAAACCCACTCCCGCCTCTCCCCCCGCTCTCCCCGACACTGCACCCCCACTTCAAACTTTTTTTTTACATATTTCTGTGTTGCTTTTGTCAATTCTTACACATACGTTGCCCCATCCACGCCCCCCACCCCCACCCCACAACCGCCTGTCATCCCCACTTGATTTTTTATTTTTACATATTTCTTTGTTGTTTTAGTCAATTCTTACACATATATGTTGGCCCCCCACCCCAAACAATCAACTCCCGCCTCTCACCTCCGCTCCCCCCCCCCCCAAACCCACCCCCACCCCCACTTGAAACTCTTATTTTTTATAATTTTTTTTACATATTTCTGTGTTGCTTTTGTCAATTCTTAAGCATTTTGCCCCCTTCCCCCCCGCCTCCCCTCCCCCGCCACTCCCAACACCCATACCCCATCCCCAGCCCCCGCCCCAACCACACACTCGAAACTAGAATATTTTTTTATTTTTTTTTACATATTTCTGTTTTTTTGTCAATTCTTACACATAGCTTCTTACACATAATGTTCCTACCTTCCCACAACCCCCTGCTTCTCTCCCCACCCCCTCCCCACCCACCCCCACACACACTCGAAACTCTTCTTTTTTTTTTGCATATTTCTGTGTTGTTTTGGTCAATTTCTTACACATAGCTCTGTTCCACCACCCCCACGCTCAAAACGAATATTTTTATTTAATGTTTATTATTTTTTTTACATATATCTGTGTTGTTTTGGTAATTTCTTGTGCATAGCTTCTTACACATATATGTTGCCCCCTCCACCCCGCCCCCCACCCCCACCCCCACTCAAATTTTTTTTTTTTACATATTAATTTCTGTGTTTTTGTCAATTCTTACACATAGCTATCTTGACCCCCCCCCCCCCCCCAGTGATTACACATAGCTATCTTGACACCCCCCCCCCACGCACCCCCGCCCCCTCCCACTCTCCTTAATCTAATTTTTTGTTTTATTTTGTTTTACCATATTTTTGTGTTGTTTTGGTAAATTCTTACATAACTTCTTACACATATATGTTGCCCTCCCCACCCCACGCCTCTACTCCATCCTCACTCAAACTCAATTTTTTTTCTCCATATTATTTTGTTGTTTTAGTGAATTATTACATAGCTTCTTACACATATATGTTGCCCTCACCAACCCCACCATCCCGCACTCCCCCACCATCCAACCCAACCTCTCTCCCACCCCACCCCGCACCCCACTCAAAACTCTATTTTTTTTTACATATTTCTGTGTAGTTTTGGTCAATTCTGTTGTGCTCCAAACCCCACCCCACTTTGTTGTAGCCTTGTTTTCTGATGGTATATACTAGCTATAAATTTATTATTCTCTGAAAAATCGAATAGTCGAGCTGCGCTGTTCTCTGACAGCTCTTGTTATAGATCGTAGTCGAGATGAGGAATTAAATATTCGTATCCTTTGAATAACTAAAACGTTACTCCATCAGGGCTTCCGTTACCGTAAACTTTGAAGAACCATTGCAAAATGTTGTTATCGTAACCCTGATCTGTCACCCTCTGTCAGCCTCTTTAGCGATATGTGATACATAGTCGGCACAAGGATGTACGTAAGGCGTCAATTTTTAACATTTGTTCATTCAACACTATCTTTTAAACTATACTTGATACAACTTTCAAATTGTGGCAGTGTGTAACACACCCATATGTGTCCGTGATCTTTACATTTAGCTTTACAATTACTGACAAAAGAGAAACATGTGCTAAACATGTTTCTTTCAACAATGTATTTAAAACTATAGGTGATACAACTTTCACATTTTGGTCAGTGGGTCACCCATATATATATATGGCCTTGACATTTAGATTTAAAAGGACTGAACAAATAAATTAGAAAACAAATTGTTAAACATTTATTCCGGTTTTTTCTTCGACAACCGTACGACATGGGGAATACATTAAAGAAGGCTAACTCCATGTCCACCGCCATATGCATGCCATCTTCGGGATGGTTAAATTTTGTGCTGTTGATTTTATGAATATTGAGTTCTGCTCAACCCGGGGCTAGAGGGCGTGAGCGGTAGCTAGCATATTTCACTACCACTCATGAACTGTCTCAATCAAACCGAGACTGCAATATTTCGTATGTGTCGTGCTCGGCCGTTTCCAAAGGTCCATTATCATACTCTTTTTTTATATAAGCGCTACAGATTTTAAATTAGGTGAATGTATTAGGACATGAGATGAGCAGAACTATGCATGTACTATGTAGCTATGAACAACAGGAACATCACAGAAAAGGGGGTGACGATTGTAGTTTTAAATAAAAATACCATATTTTTAAAATTTCGTTGAGAACCGATTGGTGTATAATACTAATATATTTGACAGTTTATAAATACTTTATATAATCGTATAAACACTAAGCAAGCTGTCCTATTATCTGTCAATTTCATAATACTGTGATAAAAGACTGTAATTCAACGTTTGTTTAGTGATGTGTGGCGGCTTTAAAAATCGCCCCGACTACAAATCAGTAGTGTTCGTCCTTTGTGACCTTACTGGTATTTTGTGATCATTTAACCAAATCTGTGTGGATTTAAAGTAGAATACCGCTTAAGCCGCTGCTAGGGGACGTGAGAGGTGTGGCAACTACTTTTTCTCTCCTGTTTGTGTTTGTGCAACTACTTTTTCTCTCCTGTTTGTGTTTGTTTCTTCCAAAGCCCTTTTCCGTATTAATGTTACATTACACACTTTTTTAGGAATAATTACATGCATTTACTGAAATTGTGCGGTTTTTTTGGTAAAACTCTAAGGCAATAGAAACATATAGGTTTAACATTTAAAAATAGCATGCAAAAAAATAAATCTGTTATTTGAAGCGAAAAAAAGATTTTTTAATCCATCAGTTCTAAATGACACTTTAACATATTAATTACATTCCGTTTTTTAATGACAGTGATTTCGGCTGATGAAACATGTGTAACGTTATAAGTTTAACACCTCTTATATAACTCTGTTTACACAGCTTACACGCAAAACCTGAGGTTGAGTAATACGCCTACGCCAGGGTGATTACTATGCTTTCTAATTCTTTGACTAGTCGAGCGAAAAATCCACAGAGCACTTAAAAGCTCGCATCGTGTAGTATAAATAATGCATAGGAGATAAACACATGTATATATTTATCATATAATGACGTATTTAATTGATAGCGCCTAGTTTTTTTTTGTTGGTCGCAGGGTATGTATTCGACATTTTTTTCGGATATAACAAATATAGACATGGCTGAATTATAACGTTTGTCAGTTGGCATAAAACGCTTATTTTATTGTTAGTCGGCCGCAAGATATATATTTAGGATTTTTATGGTAACAAAGAAAACAGTTATAACTATCATCACTTGTCATTGTAAAATATTTACTTACTACATGTACTAGGTAAATGTTTTACATAAACGGTATAGTACTGTGTTCGTATTGAATACTTTCAAATACAAATCGAATTAAGCAATGCTAAGTATTAACGAATATATAGTTTTATGTTTTCATGTAAACATGTTCCTCCACAATAGGAGTGACTTACCGCAGTGTATTTCATCGCTGTCGTCAATACAGTCTTTAACCTTATCGCAAACATAGATAGTAAGTATAATGTCTCCACTGTTACATGTAAAATGCATATACTGGTCGACCGGCATACTTCTCTCTGGTATGTCTGGCAGTTTGACTAAAACAAATAAAACATTATACATACAGGGTATACAACTTGTGTAGTCTTGTTTTCTATACTACATTACATGATGCTACATTTTTCGGGATGCTAAAATTCTGATAAATAAAGGAATATGTATACTAAAGGAAAAAAACAAATGCAATTCGGTAATTTCCGCTATATATCGTATATAATATGCTCTGTTAATCGAATGGTGCAGGGCTACATTAGACTTTTCCTTTTGAAAAAAATCTAAAGCAACACATAACATACCAAATAGTATCCCTTCAAAGTTTCATTATTGATAGAATACACGACTGACTTAATCAGCTGAGCAAACTTAGAATGTAAACTTTTGCAATCTCTTTACATTAAATACAGTACTGAAATGGTTCAAATTTTCAAAGCGGAAAACCATGTATGAACATCGTTTTGCAAAGTGTACAGTCGTTAAAAAGTCTACAACACAGTTGTGTCCTTTCTCTAGCTAGCTGCAACCTTTGTTTTTACATATCTTTTATCTTGAGATTACTCTGGAATATTACGTTGAATTAAGTGTGCGAAATATAAATTATACAGCGTAAATTCCCGAGTTGAGTTACACTGGATGCCCTCTAATGGTGCATTAACATTTATGTTAAATTAATGTGAAACTATTTACGTGTTACCGTGTAATGATAGAGCCTTATACTGATTTTTAAAAGCTGTATTAATAAATAAATTCGTAACTACTGGCAAGCCGCTTGGGATTTGTCAGTGAACAATAAACTCCATTCAATTAAACCGTTACTCGGAGAATGGCGTCCTTCTAGTAAACCCATTCGTCGAGAAGAAGATGTTCTAGCCCGGAGCAGGATAGCATACACGTTATACTCAATCATACTTATTACAAGGTGAGCAATTACCAGAATGTATACCCTGTTTTGCACCGTTAACGGTGAAATATATCTTGTTGGAATTTGTAGACTTTGATACTATGCGGCAAAGACACTATAATGTTAATACTATGAATGAGTTATTTGATACTATATATTTTAGTATTGTTTTAGATTTCCTGAAAGAAATCAGACTTTTGCCTTGTGAACACACTAGGGCCTTCAATATTAATCGGATCTTTACGAAACTTTGCCAGTGTCTTTGTATTAATAAAATCTCGGAAAAGTTCGAAAACCAGCCAGATCGGATTAATTTCACTGGAGTTATGGCCCTTGTTTTGCTGAAAAATGCCATATTAAGCCTTGTGAACACTCTAACACCTTCATTTATTATTTGATCCTTACCAAACTTGCAAGATTGTTAATACCAATGAAACCTCAAACAAGTTCGAGAACCAGCCAAATCGAATAAGAAACACCGGAGTTATGGCCCTTGTTTTTTCTGAATGATGCCATTTTCTGCCTTGTGATCACGCCTTCATTTATTATTTGATCTTTACCAAACTTGCATAGATTGTTAATACCAATAAAAGCTTGGACAAGTTCGAAAATCAGCTAAACTCGGTAATTAACATCAGAGTAATGGCCCTTGTTTTTTCTGAAAAAATCCATTTTCTGCTTTGTGGACACCCTAGCACCTCCATTTGTTATTTGATGTTTACCAAACTTGCGCAGATTGTTAATACTAATGAAAGCTCGGATAAGTGTGAAAACCAGCCAAATCGGATCAGTAACAATGAAGTTATGGCCCTTGTGTTTTTAATGCCATGTTCTGCATTGTGAACACTCTAGCACCTTCATTTATGATTTGATCTTTACCAATCTTGCATAGATTGTTAATACTAATGAAAGCTTGGATAAGTTCGAAAAGCAGCTAAATTGGAACAGTAACCACCAGAGTTATGGCCCTTGTTTTTTCTGAACAATTCCATTTTCTGCCTTGTGAACACTTTAAAACTGAATGACCTACTATGAACTTCATAGGTTCATTGCCTTTTTTGAGAATATATTTATTACTTCTTTCGATATTATCCGTACCACTCACATGCTATTTCCGTTATATCTCGACTTAGTATGGTATGGTACGGTACGGCTATTAGGGTGCAGGACAACCCTGGAAATTCCATACCCTGGATGTTTCCGTCGTCCGTCCGTTAACTTTTGACAGTATGGTAAGAGTGAGGTTTGGTGCACCCTAGAACCTGGTTTAAACTCCCAGCGGCCAATTTTGCCACTGAGAGCTCCAAGGCCCTCTTATCAAATAGTTATGTTTGTGATGTCATATCTTGCCTTTTATTCATCTTTTTAATTGTTGTTTGTTCCTGTTTGTGTTAAGAAGCGTTTTTATATTGGACATGTAACCCTTAAAAATAAAAAAATGCCATTTCCCGCAGATCAACTGTTCTTATAATCTTCCGCAGACCAACTTTTCTTGTCTTTTTCGCAGACCAGCTATTCTTGTTTTCTGCCATTTAAAAACATTTGACATATTATCTCACAAGGAACTGTGATGTTAACCACGATTTGGATCGTATGTAACATAGTGATATTGAACATGCTAATATTAGTGTATTTCGAAAATATAGCTTTCTTTCTCGATTCTGTGCTTACTGTGAATATATTGAATGCTTATGTAATCATGATGCTACACATGTCAAAAAGTTGATGTTGAGTTAATAGCACTCCAAATTATAAATACCTACTTCGACAATGAATATGTTTAATCATTATTCTCCCATTACCGTTAAAATCAACAAAATATTTTTTGAAGTATATGTATGTATGTTATTTAGTGTGAATAGGCATTTTTCTGTACAATCAGTACTTTGAATAAATTATCAGCATACCGATATATGACGATCTCGTAAACATGTATTTTTAAATTAAGTTTGAAATCCAATTATTGTTGAAATGAAAATACTCAGCTTTATTTTTTCTTATTAAAACATGACATATTATAGTACTTGCGATGCTTTGATTTTATTTTTTATTAATCATAATTTTACAGTTTTTGATATATACGATTCCATATGTATAACCATTCTGCTAAACATATACTGAACGTCTCTCAAAACCATAGTTATCATTCGTTATTCGTATACAACTACAGAATAATTATTTGTTGTACTTATTGACCTTTGACCTCCAGTTTACGTAATATAAAATTGACAGTATGTAACACAGTTTAGTTCTTATACAGTATCCAAATATTTTAGACCATTTATATACATAATAAACTGGATGGAAATTGATAGTATACTCCGATTAGGATTGACTCTTTTGAACTTTTGAACTTTTGATCTAGTATTTCACCCCAAGGAACGAAAGCCATGCTGGCATCCACCCCTATCGTGATTGGACTCCTATACATACTTAGATAAGCATGGATGCCACATTCTATTAAAAAATACAATCAAAAGTTATTTTGGGGCCCTTGGATGGCCTGATAGATATCAAATGCAACACTAAGCTTCATGTCCATATAATCTACCTACACAGCAATTTTCAGCCCAATGTCTCATTCTTAACTGAAGTTATTGTACCGAAAAGAAACAAGCGTGACTACCGACGCTGCAAGACGACGGACAAATTAATACATATGTGTCAGCCATGCTTCGTCTCAAAATGACCACTCCATGTTTCCTAGGTAGAACCAGTAATATATAGTATAATACCTCCCGCCATACGAAAGGAATCGACACTTGATTTACAGACGAATTCGTTTAATACGCCGTCTTTTGGTTGGTCAAGAGACGACAGCGGCGGTGTTTTGTTGTCATGAGTTACTAGATGCGAGCTCTAACCAAAATTGCAAGCAGTAGTATATTTCTGTGAGTGCAGCCTAAATTAGCAATACACCTGTTATCGTTTTAGACTGTTAATAGATATTCGAACCTTAAATACTTTTTTTTGCTGTACACTATTATTTTTTTGTTTGCATACTTGTGTTTAAAATTATCATATCTCGACATTTTGGAGGTTGTTTGACACAAATAATATTTACTCTACTTACTTGTTTTGATATTATCCGTAGATGCAATTACACAAGCAGATAGTATTATTAAAAAATCACATTCAACAACCGTCCATCTCTTTGTATCTCGTCCTTCCATAACGATACACTTTCCCGCAGGTGATACTGTTGTAGATTTCCTTTAAAATAATTAATACTTATCACAAGAAAAAAAAGTATTGGGTGATGTATGTTCAATCCCACGTTGAACTACTATAAACCTATGTCATCAAGGATCTTATTCAAAGACGGACGACAGTTCCAAATAGAAAATTGATCTGCCGTGAATAATGAGAAACATAAAACTCATTTCATGAAGTTTTTCTATTGAATTTTAATACAAAATAAATCTAACTTCAAGTTGTTTGATTATAAATTATTTTCATTTAATACGTACCAATCATTCTACACAATTATTTGTACTGTATTCTCAGGAGACCGGTCTCAATTCCCAGGCTCCGCACACACACCCCTCCACTCCCTACCTACCCCAACTCACCGATTGGCGATGTATTTTGGCAAAAAGTATTTAACGACAAGTTGTAATTGTATGATGTACATTTTATAATGTATTAATGTGGCCGAATTTGTACATCAATTGTGCTAAAAATGTGCATTTAGGATAAAACAGAAGCTAGCTATTGTTACTAAAGACCAACGTCAGATTAGTCATACAAGTCAATGAAACCCATAATTAGTTGGTTTCATAAAATTTCGTATACTAATCACGTAAAATCCAGCACATTAATAGACACTGAAACATGTAATAGAACCTGGGTCATTTTTTAAAATTAAAACTGGGTCATCAATTTTCAAAATGGCAACCACAAATATTCATGGTACTAGTGTGCCGAATACTACACAATACCAGTTTGAGGTTTCATGCACACAGAAACCCATTATGGTTCACGGTACCAGTGTGTCGTGTACTAAACAATACCAGTTGGAGGTTGCATGCACAGAGAGACTCATTATGGTTCACAGTACCAATGTGTCATATACTACACGATACCAGTTTGAATGCACAGAGAGACCCATTACAGTTCCCTGTACCAGTGTGTCCTATAATACACGATGCCAGTTTGTGATTTCATGCACAAAGAGACCCATTGTAGTACACGGTACCAGTGTGTCATATACTACACAATACCAGCTTACAGTTGCATGCACAGAGAGACCCATTATGGTTCACGGCACCAGTGTGTCGTATACTGCGCAATACCAGTTGGAAATGGCATGCACAAAGATGCCCATTAAGGGTTCACGGTACCAATGTGCTGTATACTACACGATACCAGTGTGAGGTTGCATGCACAGAGACCCAATATGGTTCACAGTACCAATGTATCATATACTACACGATACCAGGTTGAATGCACAGAGAGACCCATTACAGTTCCCTGTACCAGTGTGCCCTATAATACACGATGCCAGTTTGTGGTTTCATGCACAAAGAGACCCATTGTGGTACACGGTGCCAGTGTGGCATATACTACACAATACCAGTTTAAGGTTGCATGCACAGAGAGACCCATTATGGTTCACGGCACCAGTGTGTCGTATACAGCGCAATACCAGTTGGAAATGGCATGCACAAAGATGCCCATTAAGGTTTCACGGTACCAATGCGCCGTATACTACACGATACCAGTGTGAGGTTGCATGAACAGAGGCCCATTATGGTTCACAGTACCAATGTGTCATATACTACACGATACCAGGTTGAATGCACAGAGAGACCCATTACAGTTCCCAGTACCAGTGTGTCCTATACTACACAATACCAGTTTGAGGTTGCATGCACAGAGACCCATTATTGTTCACGGCACCAGTGTGTTTCACGGTCCCAATGTGCCGTATACTACACGATACCAGTGTGAGGTTGCCATTAAGGTTTCACGGTACCAATGTGCCGTATTCTATACAATACCAGTTTGAGGTTGCATGCACAGAAACACCCATTATGGTTCACGGTACCATAGTGTCGTACATTATACGAAACCAGTTTGAGGTTGCATGTACAGACAGACCCATTATGGTTCCCATCACCAGTGTTTCGTATACAATACGATTCTAGTTTGAGGCTGCATGCATAGAGGCCCATTATGTTTCACGGTACCAGTGTGTCGTATATTACATGCTACCAGTTTGAGGTTGCATACACAGAGACCCATTATGGTTAACATTACCAATACGTCGTAAACTATAAGATACCAGTTAGAGGTTGCATGCAAAAGGACTCATTACGGTTCACGGAAGCTGTGTTTTCGTATAAAACACAATACCAGTATGACATTCATTACATGGTCCCGCCTTAATTCCATTAAGCGACGGAGCAGGATTTTATAAAGGATATTTCGACAATAAAATATAATAAATGCGATGACCTGTTTAAAATTACCTATCAAATCTTTTAATTTTACAAGATGCAAATGAGCCGAAATTAAGGTTTTATTTCATACCCCAGCCAACCCCGGTTTCCCTTCTTGGAGAAGGGGTTGGATCGGGTATAAAAATTAATACTCGGACCACTTAATGTGCATGCACAGAGATACCCATTATGATTCGCGATTCCAGTGTGTCGTATACTACACAATACCAGTTTGCGGTTGCATGTACAGCGACCCATTATGGTTCTCAATACCAGTGTGTCATATAATACACTATACCAGTATGAGGTTGCATGATTAGATACCCATTATAGTTCACGGTACTAGTGTGTCGTAAACTGCATGATACCAGTTTGTGGTTGCATGCACAGAGACCCAGTATGGTTCACGGTACCAGTGTGTCGTATACTACACGATACCAGTAGTAGGTTGCATGCACAGAGATAACCATTATGGTTTACAGTACTAATGCGTCGTATACTATAATATGCCAGTATGACATTGCATGCACAGAGAGATCCATTATGGTTTACGGTACCAGTATGTCATATACTACCCGATACCTGTTTTAGGTTGCATGCAAGAAGACCCATTATGGTACTACACGATACCAGTGGTAGATTGCATGCACAACACAGAGAGACCCGTTGAGTTTCACGGTGCCAGTGTGTACTATCATTATGTATATATTGACGCGATGACGAAACGGCACATTTATACTAGTAATCCTTATAACACACATTTAGACCCGTTATGGTTCATGCTTCCAGTTTGTCGTGAAGTTAGGTTGCATGCACACATAGACCCGTTATGGTTTACGGTTCAAGTTTGAAGTGGCCTGCACCGAGAGACCCGTTTTGGTTCCATCATGTCATAGAAAAATCTGATGCATGCACACAGCTACTCGTATTAATACACAATACCATTTTGAAGTGATATAATATACCCTTTAAAGTAACCAGTACCAGTTTATAGTGGCTTTGTGGCATACGCATTGCAAATGGAGACCCTTTTACATTGGACGGTACCAGATTATAGTGACATTGGTTGCATTAAGCAAATAAATAGCCTTTATATTACACGGTACTAGTTTGTAGTGGCATAAGATGCATTTTGCAAATTTTGTCTTATTTTACCATAGGTTTAAATGTATTTAAAACCGTTTTTTTTGGGGTTTTTTGGTTACTTTTTTTAAAATCAAAATTGCCGTGTGTTCCTTTAACAGTTCCAGTGTTTCGTATAGTACACTTTATCATTTTTTCTAGTTGCAGGGACATAGATACCCTTTATAATAAAGCATACAAGTGTGTAATAACATACGTTGCATTCACAGAGGGACCATTTATAATGCACGATACCAGTGTGTTGTGGCGTTGTGTTGCATGCACAGAGGTCGTTATTGTACACTGTACCAGTCGGCCGTAGACAAATCAGTGTACTTTTGGTGATGTTTGGTAAACGACAACCTGGAACCCAATATACAGTCATGATATACTTCACCGGATGCATCTGCTCTAATACAAAGATATGCTTTAATTACCCTTTACTTACCAGTCCGTATATGTCAGTGGTGAATCGTCAGCCCACACGTAATCCGCGTGTGTTAAATTTCCGGTTTTCACCTTCAAATCCAGCTTCAGACCTAATTATCAAAAAAATAAATGCATAAATCAATTTAGTTAACAATTGACGCCTGGCAAATCTCAATTTACAAACAAATTTCTGAAGCCTCAATTATTTTCGTCGGCACAAGATATTCCCAGCTCTTTCAAAACAGTGTTAAAGGGGCTTGCCTCTCGATTGAATATGTATTTATGTATTTGACATTGGAAGAAAAATATGTTCTCCAAGGAAGTGTTGTATGACTTTTGTTCGAAGTATATATTCAATCAAATAAATTATTAAACATGTTAAAACGAATTTCGTTTTTTACTAACGCAATCGCATAGTCGGATACAGTGTCAAATCGGTTCCTATTTTGACGCGATGACGAACGCACGCTTTCTTTATTTTACTTATGAACTGATATTACAAACAATTAGTAAGCTATGATGTTCATATATGTATGGCATATTATGTCACGTTTAGTCCATATTAATTGGCACCTATAACGACTTATTGTCTGTAATCTTACGTAGGTTTAAACAAGAAGCACAATTTACAACCGAAACTCGCCCTTATCCCTACCGATTCTACATATACAGACATATTAGTGAGTTATATGCAACCTATATGCAGCGTATATGTTTACATATATGTCGCTTATACATCGCATATAAGTCACTTAATATATTGTCTCAGTGAGTTAAAATGTACGGGGGTATAAGTCACTTAGTGGCTTATATGTCCAGACCATGTAAATAGTTCCCATTTTGCAAGCATGCGCACATGCGCGAAAATTATAGTACTCTTTTTTAAAAAAACGAGTTTAAAGTTTTAATACTGGATGACAGAGAAAAATAAACCATATCAGAAGTAAGTTATTATGTCGAAGATTCGTCAAACAATCGTGTTTGACAGGTTTTTATAGAGATATCATAGTCGGAAACTGCGGTACAAATGCGAAGATTGTAAAAAACGAGTTTTTGTTTTCATCGAAATTGCCAAAGATTCAAAACGGGTACAGACATTGTATATTGTTGAAATTGGCAGGAGTCGAAAGAGCATTTATTTACCTGTTCTACCTTTTCTGAAAGTTTCTCTTATTTCGCGAATATACATTTTTTCGTGACCGATTGTGAAAGTTGGTACCTGCATTTCACTCTTTCAGATGCCTGTTCAAAATGGCGGTGACACTGAAAAACACCCAGCCTAGGGCCAGTCAGCCGACAACTTGTCCACTAGACAAATTAAAATATCAGAATGGCAAACAGGTTCAAACCTGTCACTGAAACGAAATTATGAATGAATTGAACTATTGTATTTCCATTCTCAGTCTCCCTCCCACAGTTTTTTAACTGATTGTTTCGAAACTTTACAGGATGGTTTTACCTATGCTGTTAAGAGGTGCACAATCGATTTTGCGTCAAAATCGACTTTGTTATTTATATTCTTGCATTGTATATTGTTCCGAGGATTGTTTTCAGTGGCGGCATCCATGTCCCATGGACACATTTCTAGTACATTAATTATGGGTATGTTCAGTTGCCATTTTATATACATTGGTATACATGTTGCTCTCACTGATGCGCGTTCGAATCCCACTGGGAGCTCAAGTTGTAAGTGAGAAAGAGTCGAAATAAAATAAAAATATTTATTTTTTAAAAAATAATTCTACACTAAGCATGCAAATTAGTGAATACTGCTGTCCCTAGCGTATTCACCTACACAACTGTGAAAAAATAAATTTTACCTCTTAATTTACTTTACAACCACCTCACAGTGTGTGAAAAATATATAAAGTGACCATCTTTACCAAACACCGTGCAAGTAATTATATCCCCCATAAAGTCACAAAGCGCACAATTTTGCAATGTCCCAAGTGTTGGTGCATATGTTGTTATTGCTATAAAAATATGTTTTCTCTCCCTTGGATGGGAAAAAGGTTTAATTGTGTAAGCCTGGAGATTTCACATCACTGAGTAGAAAGATGTCTTTTCCAGAAATATAGTAGTTTTTAGTAGCTGTCCATGTCGAAATGCCGTCCTTCAGAATACTAAACAGATACGTTACCAAATTTCAGAGAAGTCAGGGACTCTGTGTGTTTTTTTAATACTAAGATATGGAAATATGTTTTAAATTCCTTGAGGTATATATATTTCACCAATATTTATTAATTTTGCTGATGTTTATAAATGCATAACCACGCTGAGTGCTCAAAGGTGAAATAATCTCTATTGTACTTTTGGTCTTGAACAGATACGTCACCATCATTTCTGATTAAGTTGTGCTTACCATTACTACAAGCACCTAAGAATCCCATTTTAGTATGGTAATCATTCAATGCGCAATATGTACTGAAAGCATAATTTTTTCCTGAAATTTAGCAAAATAAAATGGAACAGAGCTTTTGTTTTATTGGCTGGCGAACAGATACGTTACGAACAGATACCGATAATTTTACAAATATACTTAAAGGGAATGTAGCGACACAGCCAAACCAGTTCCATTATTGAGAGTTCTGAAAACTTGGGAAAAAGTGAAAGGAATTATTAAAATCTGATAATAAACAAAAAAGATATGACCATTTAAAGGTTGTTCTAAAACGAATATGGGGAGCCGCCATTTTTAGAACTATGACATCATAAGTTCTATATTACCATATATGGAATATCGATAAATATCATTTAAAACGAAAAAAATCACTGCAATGGAATGCATTGTTTAACTGGTCATGTAAAGCATTATTGCATTAAGTATTACATATTTTTCATACAGCTGCTGTCATTTTTTCCCAAATATATCAGTAAATTTTCATTTTTATAAATATTCCATATATGGTAATTTAGAACCGTGATGTCATAGCTCTCAAAATGGCCACTTCCATATCCGTTTCAACAGAAACTTTCAAATGATCATATCTTTGTTATCATCCGATTTTGATAATTCTTTCCCCCTTATTCAAGTTTTTCAGAACTCTCAAAAATAAAGATAGTTTGGCTGTGTCGCTACATTCTCTTTAATTAAAAATGTTACGTCACCAAATGAATTGCAAATGGACTACTCTTGCGTTATAATGATCTTGCTGATAGCCACGTGTTATTTTAACGTCATTTTTTATGAAAACTTCGAATGTTACATCAAAGTAAAACTGGATTTTGTGGTAAGTATCTTAACTATATATATTTGAACAAAATACTGAAGAACCAAACAATTAATTTACTTAAATATATCGTAAAATGCATATGCTTTAATTTGTATACATGTTGAACAGGATATTTATCAAAAATAAAGAGCAGCGTCTTAAAACATGCTTGGCAACGTATCTGTGCAATATGGTAACGTATCTAGAAAATATTTCAGTTTTGACATGAAATACAAAGTAATCTGCTTCTTTATTTTTTTGATTTACATATTTAGTTTATATTTACTAACCATAACATCACTTATTTGTAAATAGTTTTATCTTTATATATTTACATTTAATTATTAATTACTACTTTATTTCTTCATCTTTCATCAGTTTTTGCGCACATTATGACCTATCTTATGTGTCGACGTGCCGTAAAACACCATTCATTTTTTATCATTTGAAAGAGGTTTGATTAAGACCAAATAGACCCATTCGTCGAGAAGAAGTTGTCATAGCCGGTGCAGGGTCTTACGGCATACACGTTATACTCATTCATATGTATTACAAGGTGAGCAATTACCAGAATGTATACCCTGCTTTGCCGCCGTTAACGCTCAAACACATTTTGTTGGAATGTGTAGACTTTGATCCTATGCGTCAAAGGTACTACAATCTTAATACTATGAAAGAGTTATTTGATACTATATATTTTTAGTCTTGTTTTAGATTTCCTTAAATAAATCAGACTAATAGTATATAAATCATTGTGATGTGTTCTTATATATATTTACTTGTTTAAATTACCCGTTCACGGGCATTTTTTTTATTCACATATTTAGTTTATATATACTACCATATCATCCCTTATTTGTAAATAGTTTTATCTTTATATGTTTACATTAAATTTTAATTACTACTTAATTTCTTCATCTTTCATCAGTTTTTGCGCACAATATGACCTATTTGTTTGTCGACGTGCCGTAAAACACCATTCATTTAATTCATTCATTAAGATCAAAATAATATCATTAAACACTTTGATTGGTCAAACGTTTTTCCATAGCAACTTATATTTCTTGGTTAACTTATTAAATCTAACTTTTCATAAAACATATTTATTTAAATTATTTCTAGCAAGAAATTAAAACATCAAAATAAAATACAATATTTCAGAAACTTGGCAAAATCCAAAGTTGGAATGTCAGTATCGTGAAAGAAAGAAGAACAAGACCAATTCGGTACAAGAACGGCTGCAGGCATTAATGAGGCCTCACCAGCTTAAAGAGAAAACAAATTAAGCAAGATTTAATGTGTCAAACGGAAACTCTTTTAAACGGAAAACTTGAGCACAAGACCTGCGATGTTATTACTTACTGATCCTTTGTTAGTTATCAAGCCCATTCTTAGAATACTACTAAGTTTGTGCTGGGAATTGAGGGTCGAGGGATGGGTGGGGAGCGAGGTATTTAGAATTTTGTTGCATGCATCGTGTATTACCTCTCATAAACAGAATTAGTAACACCAAGTCTTGCAGCTTTCCTCTCTTGTTTGTGTCCGTTGCTTCTGAAGGATCCCATTTATTTATTACCACCACCAACAAAAGGTCATACTTGGACTGATTTCGCCACCTTCGCAGTACAACAACTGCTACCTATGTTTTATATACTTGCACACACAACAAGTTTGGCATTAACTTTTCCGAAAAGTTGCCAAGGAAAAAATCTTTGTGATAGGATCATCCGTTGGGGAACAGTTGTTAGTATCCGTTTGTTATTAATAGTGTATGCTATCTTATCTGAGAAAATGTTACTTGGAGAATAAGACGGAGATCCAAAAATGTGTTTTTACTTACTGGTTGTAGGTGCGAAATGATTGAAAACATTATTCATGCAAAGACGATTCGTAAGAAACAGATACGTTTACCATATCTGATAAATGAAATTGTGTTTGTTTTATAAATCAGAAGCTATTTTTAAAGAAAAATACTATTGATTTAGTTTAATTTATTTTTAAAATCTTTTTTGAAAGTTTCAGGGTGTTACCTAGTTCTGTGTTCATATTGTTGAATATATGCGATGTTTCATTTCATTTAAATAGATACGTTACTATTACCTTGGCTTTGCAACTGGAGTTAGAGATCTAAATATACATCAACTTGTTATCCATCTCTGCTTAATTTTCAGCATAGCAGAATTAAATTAGTGTTACTACATTGGTACATTATTTGCTTCAATTACTATCTATGATAAACGAAGAGAAGGGGGGGGAGAAGGGTCGGTAAATGTGCAGTGTGCTATTTTACATCAACTTGCTCTGCATGATTTAAACTGAAAATATTTTATCAAACATGTAAAGTGGTCGAGTAAGTTTTATGATTACTCTAATGCCTGAAACATTGTTAGAATTTTTTAATTGCACGGACTAATCAGGCAAATTCAACAGTTCATTCTATAACACTGTTCTAAAAGGTAAACTTTTTTGAAGTAGACGTATCGGTTCTTGAAAAAAATTGAAGTCTATAGTGACTTTATTTCATAGTACATACCAACTCTAATTCACAAACCTAAGACATTCCAGTATTTGTTCAATACTATACATAGATTGAAACTTCAAAGTAAAGTGTGTTTAATAAGGGACTTCCGTGTCAAGCTTATGTTTTTTTACGTTTCCAACTTTCTGATCTTGCATGTTTAGTGTAGATTACGGATGGTCGAAAGGTATACAACTTACTGGTTCCTAACCACGCAAAATGGGGTGGTCTGCCTCTAACCACAAAAAACATCGAACCAATCATATATGGCCTAAAATGTGGCTAAAATGACGTAACACACCATTCAAACAAACAAAACTAAAACAGCATAGAAATAACTCTTTAAAAAAATATAAATACTAGAGCAAGATTACAAAGTGTAAATTAATGCAGCACATGTTTTGTAAAAAAAAAAAGATACCTTCTTTTTCTTTCGATACTGTCACGACAGAAAATTAATCTTAGATTTTAACCGACAAATGTGGTCTATATTTAAACTAATACATGTAATATTCCCTCAAACCCTTTGACGTATGGATTGCTAATATTTCACGGTTGAGTCATGATACCATCATGGGACAGCAACACATACATTTAACATAGGCTTATTTTCTCTTTCAATTCAAATCTCAGCTCAGATGCGCCTCCGCCCGCACCCTCAACCTCACCCATCTTAGCAGTGTTAATTTTTACGTACATGTAAAAGGGGGCTCCCAACAGTACCCGCTCCATCGAATAAGCGCCTGTAGATCTTGCGAGTACAGTGACCTACAGGTGGAGTAAAAAAAAGCGCAGTCATGTTAAATTTTTGATTTTTGCCTGAACCTTTGATAAAGAAATAACATGTTATT
>JAWPHD010023357.1:0-22317 GCA_037043455.1 Cyrtodaria siliqua | reverse complement strand
TTATTAACTAGAATAGTGCAAAGCTAATAGTTATTTTTATATTACTAAAACTGTTGAATATTTATACATTTCACTCGCAGCCATTACCCAGTATGTATTACTATGTTTGACATACCTATTAAACAAATGATCACTTTTCAGTTGAATGACTTATGAATTCATAAACCTGAGTAAATCCAAACATTTTAAACTACACTTGACCTCCCTATAATATATATATATCTGTGCCAGGGGACATGGCAGACGCTAGGATCACTTTAAGCTCTGTCAGCTCTCATGTAAGATCCTCTATTACCTATGTTCATGAAACACCACATTTTCGTCTTACTCTATGAAAATATGTATAAAGTTCTTCCTTAGCAATTATTCAATGCGATTGACATTGATCTCCACATGTCCAATAACTATGATTTTTATTTGGCAAAGTTGTGGTAGAGCATAATATTATGTACATTGAATATGAAAATGAAACGCATTACGTATTTGAATAGATGCCTATAGTCTTCAGACCGCCTCCAATCCATTTAAAATAAATCGGGAATGATAAACGTCCTTGCTGACAAACGCACATGACAGACTTGTGTGTTATAATACATGATGCTGTTTTTCATGTAATACATGATGCTGTTTTTCATGTTTTTCTCATTTTGGCGACCATCTTAAAATTTTAAGTACGTTAGAAAATTAAAAAATAGAAGAAGCTGCACAGTAGCCGATTTATAAGTTAAATATAGTAAGGCCAAACAAAAAAATAGGTGTGTTTCCTATAGCATGCTCTAAAAAAATAGGGTCGGTAGGCAGGCATTTTCTTTTCTTTCTTTTTTTTTGGAGCAAGATATTGTGAGATTCTACATGTATTTAAATAATAAACCTCATTCAAGTTGATGTTTCTCTGTGATGTCAGTTTACCTCGATATATTGAGATAAATCATTGTTCAGAACTTTTTTTTTTCATAAAATGTTTTAGGGTCGGCCCCTTAAAAATAGGGTCGGTCGGGCCACCGGAAACACAGGTGTTTTTTTTTGGCCTAATATATATAAGTAAATATATAATGTTAATAGTTCTTATTTATCCCATGTTGAGACGACACACAAGCTAGACCACGAGACAATATACGTTTTAATTGAATTGAATGTTGTTTAACGGCTCATCAACAAAGTATGTTATTTAGAGCCGCCCCAGAGAGAGGGGAAGGAATACATAGAAATCTGGGAACCTGCCCTACTCTTGTTATCGAATAGATTCCTATGGTTCTTTAACGTGCTCGGAGGATGCAGCAGGGTACACATACATGTAAGTGGTCGATTGCCAATCATGTGTTCTTGGTATCTCAGATGTAAAGGCGCTGGCATGGTTTAATACACAGATTGTTTCAAAGATGCTATTTCACAGACTTTCAAAAAAGAGGCCTCGGTTACACAGTGAAAAAGGCGTTGAACCTAAGGAGCTGGCGCCCTGGTGATGGCATGTCTAATGGGACTATTCACCCATCTTACTTCCCTCTGCGGTCGCTGTTCAAATCAATAAAGCCCTAGTTCATATTATATTTGCGTCGACAATCCAAATGGCCTTTAAAATACATTTAAAATCATAGTTCGCATTCTAGATTAATTCTGTTCATTTAAAAAAAAAAGTGCTTGGTGGGGGTGGGGCGGGGGTGGATGGGTCGAAAGGATAATAGCCAATGATACTTTTTTTAAAGGGCTCTTCGACCAAAATAAATAAATAAAAACACACGTCCTTTCGAAGATTTAAAAAAAAATTCCGCGTACACCTTTTCACCCTGTGATTATACTAGTACAGGCATTGTGACGTCACAATTCTGTGTTGGAATGTGGTCTTCGGGAAACACGGTATTGATTTTTTTGCAATATTTTCAATAACAATCGAAATTTAAAATATATCATGTTTGCATAAATATTTTGTCTCTTATCGACTGTCTGTTCAACCTACAATATATCAGGTAATTTCAGAATTTATTACACACAGAGCTGACCGATGTATTGCATGTCGTATTATATGCCGTGTAACACAACTACACAAAACAACGTCGAAAACGCTTGCGTAAAACAGTGACCAAACGTTTTTTGGGTAGAAAAAAGTACTTTTTTCAAACTCGCATGAAAATGCACGTACCTGCCAGAGGAAGGATTAAACTCATCGTGCATGTTCTTGTCTTTTTTCTCGCTGTTAAAATCTTCATACAAATCGAGATACAAAATAAAAAAATGAAGTCGATGGATAAGCAGCTGACATTTTGCTCTTTCGCATGTTTGTTGACTTAAATAATTTTCACAATAACACAACATAGACATAAATTTATTTTAAAAGTAGGGCCATGCAAATGATGATTATTTTATAAGGAAAAGGCTTGTATAACTTATGTTTTAATTGTAGTGATAAAATGTGATTCTGAAAGTTTTTTTGTATGAAGCACACGCGTTGAAGAGAGTTTCACTTTTCTGTGTGTAATTTTTATGAACGGTCATGAAACGTTTTTTTGGTAGAAAAAAGTACTTTTTCCAAATTTTGATGAAATTTTACAGGCCTGTAGAGGAAGACTTTTTCTTGACTTTAATGCTTTCATCTTTTTTCTCGCTATAAGAACAAACAGTAATTATCAATTTGATTAAAAGCTAAATTTCACATAAATTTTCGAAACGATCGGTAATTTGTAAAGCTAGAAATGTATTTTTAATAAAAAAGAATCGACCAAAACACGTAAAAACTTAAAATTCATTCTGTAACAAACGAATTGATGCATTTGTTTATGTGTGTCATCATTGTACATTGTCAGTTGAATACAGTTTAATAACTAGGTGTCATTTTGACCGCCATCCTGAAACTCTGCTCAAAACGCCAAGTTGTTTACGTTTTTTGCGCGTGACATTTTTAAGTAAATATCCCCTCCACGGCGGCTTGGCGCTCCCACTGACGAGCCAGACGATTGACCATCGGTGAGTAGACACCAGGTACCACGTCTGTTCACTGGATCTTCCACATCCATTGAACCTTTCAGCCGGCTATGTACTTGGGTCTGAAGACGCAGACTACCAGCGTATAGAAATAATTCATATACAATTCTTTTATTTCTTGCAGCACTGTTGAACTTCCTGCCAGAGTTCTGAAATAAAATATAAAGAGATTATAATCTCAGTGTTTGACTATTTATATTACACCATGGATAATGAAGGGAGAGAGGAGAACCAGGACACCCTGGAGGAGATGAGAATTAGAAGTAGATGACAACCAGAAAACTCCGTCGAGGGTTCAGTGCCATCTCTGATTAATAATTAGAACGACGAATTGGGTCACAACTCAGTTCCATTACTGCTGATATTCAACAAAACTTAATCAGTTTACGAATCAGCTAGTGTAATTTTTTACTGTCTTTGGAACCAAACGAGCCAATATAGATGATGAATGGTGTTTTACGGCACGTCGAACCATAAATAAGGTCATATTGTGCGCAAAAAAATTATGAACAATGAAGTATTAATTAAAATGAATGTAAATATATAAAGATAAAACTATTAAAAATAAAATTAAAATAAGGGGATGATAAGGTGTAATATAAACTATGTATGTAAATCAATAAATGCCCGGCAACGGGTATATAAACAAGTAAATATATATAAGACCACATTTCAATGATTTATATAGTCTGATCTCTTTCAGGAAATCTAAAACAAGACTAAAATCTACAGTATCAAATAACTCTTTCATAGTATTAACATTGTAGTACCTTTGACGCATAGGATCAAAGTCTACACATTCCAATAAGATGTGTTTGACCGTTAACGGTGCAAAGCAGGGTATACATTCCGGTAATTGCTCACCTTGTAATAAATATGAATGAGTATAACGTGTATGCCCTATCCTGCACCGGGCTAGGACAACTTCCTCTCGACAAATGGGTCTACTAGAAGAACGCCATTCTCCGAGTAACGGTTTAATTGGATGGAGTTTATTGTTAACTGACAAATCCCAAGCGGCTTGCCAAGAGTTACGAATATATGTGTTAATACAACTTTTAAAATCAGTATAAGGTAATTTGGTATTAGTTATATGTAAATCTAATGCTGCCTTAGCAGCACTATCAGCTCTATCATTACCACGTATTCCTACATGGCTTGGAAGCCAGCAGAAAATAATAACATTATCAATTATAAGAGAATTGTACTTTTCTAAAAGTTGAAACACAACTGGGTTATCATGTTTCATATTACCCAGTGCTTGCAGAGATGAAAGGGAATCAGAAAATATTACAAAATGGTCATCATCAAATTCCTGAATATAATTTAAGGCAAGTTCAATAAAGATAGAGGCCTTGTCAGGCAGGCGGCTCTTTATGTTTCGTTTGTGAACAATAGCTGCTGCAGCTACCTTATCTCCATCTTTAGAGCCATCTGTGTAGATATGTTGAAAGCCACAGTATTTCGATTTAATTTCATTAAATTTGCTTTGAAAGACAGTAGGGTCTGTACAGGATTTGTTATTATTACAAAGATCAAAAATAATTGTTGGAGTTTCCAAAGTCCACGATGGAATTTGTGGTACTTTGTACTTGGCAACCAAATTTAGGTCGATTTCAGTGTCTCTTAATTTTGGTTTAATACGAAGACCAAATGGTCGAATGGCCTTCGGTTTTCGATCAAAAAGAGGTTCACAATTGGGATTAAAAACATTATCGAAAGTTGGGTTTGAAGGGTTAGACTTTAATTTAATGGCGTATTGAAGAGCTAATTTGTCTCGTCTATGAGACAGTGATGGTTCATTGGCTTCAACATATAGACTTTCGGCTGGTGATGTACGAAAGGCACCTAAGGCGAGTCGTAATCCTTGATTATGTATAGGGTCGAGCATCTGCAAGTACGACTTGCGAGTCGATCCATATACTATTGAGCCATAGTCCAGCTTGGATCTGATAAGAGATCTGTAAAGTCGCAAGAGGACTTTTCGATCTGCTCCCCAATTAGTGTTTGCAACAACTTTAAGTAAATTAAGAGCTTTAAGGCATTTGGCCTTTAAGTATTTAATGTGTGGTATAAACGTTAATTTACGGTCGAAAATAAGACCAAGGAATTTTGTTTCATCCACTACTGGTATTGGTGACCCATCCAGTGTTAGATGAGGGTCTTCATGATGTTTACGAAGTTGACAAAAGTGCATACAATTAGTTTTAGATTTAGAAAATTTAAAATCATTTTCATCAGACCAGGTCTGAAGTTTATTGAGACATTGTTGTAATTGTCTCTCGATAGTATTCATGTTTTTTGCACGATAACATATAACAAAGTCGTCAACATATAGCGAACAATCCACACCTGGATTGATGCATTTTACTATACTGTTAATCTTTATATTAAAAAGTGTGACAGATAGTATGCTGCCCTGTGGAACACCCATCTCCTGTTCATGAATGAATATCAGAGAGGGTTGAACCCATTCGGACACGAAACTGTCTATCATCTAAGAATTTCTCTATAAAAATGGGTAATCGGCCTCTAAGACCAATGTCATGTAGATCATTCATAATACCGTACTTCCATGCAGTATCATAAGCTTTCTCCAAGTCAAAAAATACAGCGACTAAATGTTCTTTTTTTATGAAAGCTTCCCTAATAAACGATTCAAATCGTATGAGATTGTCTGTTGTGCCTCGTTGGCGCCGGAATCCACTTTGATACTTTGTTATCAGTTTGTTGGACTCCAGGTAGGCCTTTTAGAGGTGTCTCTGTCACATAAGGTAAAAAAAACCTGTTCATGGTACACAGATCACTATGGCGGAGTCAATCACATAAAATAGAACTGGGGAGTAGTGTATATTTTGTTTTTAATTGAAAACCAAGTGTTGCAGTATTTAGCATTTTATTGAACACATTTTAAGTAGGGTTTGTAGAGAAAATATGCGAGAGGGACGTGGAAGAGAGGGGAAGGGGGTTTGGGGATAGTGGTGGGGGGCAGCAGGGCCTTTTTACCAGTTTTGGGGAAGGGGCCTTTTGCTCTTAATTGGGGTGGAATACATAAATGGGAAATGAAATTCCCAAGGTAAGTTTAAAAAGTGGGGAAGTCTGCATGCTTTTAAAAGAAATGAGAGTGGGGAATGGGCTTTTACAGGCCGCTTCAAAGAAGGGTAAAAAGTCCATGGGGAGGGTATGTGGCAGCTGCTGTTGTACCTCGTTGGCGCCGGAATCCACTTTGATACTTTGTTATCAGTTAGTTGGACGTAAAACTGGAAGATGTAAATCATCAAACCTCGCGCAAAAAAGTAAACAAATATGCAGCTCGTCATTCAAGAAGATTTGGTCAAATATTTAGACCAACTGCATTCCTTTAAGGCGGAGGCAACTATTAAACATTGTAAACAATGAAAGTTTCGTTTCCGTGTAGTAACAGAACGCATTTTACGACATTGTATTTTGTTTCAGGTACATTTATGTATATTTGGGGGCCTCTCTGGATTTCGATGATTTTCGGGGACGTTTCTGTATACATAAATGTACCCCGGGTGCCTTTCTGTAGTACCCGGTGCGACAATGACCCCATCAGCTTTACTAAAATGACTGACATGACATGTAGTTGTCTTAACAAAATTCATTTTGATTCCATGTCGAACATGGCTGCCAGCGACCATCTTTTCTTACATAGAGTGATAGAGGAAAATCTTGTGGTGACTGCTTCTCTGCAAGTGTTGGTCTTATTTCCATAAATCTTCACATTCTGGTTCCCATGGCTGATTTAGCTATCAAAATATATCAGTAAAGCTTCAAGGTCACTGACCGAATGGGCCTAGAACCTTCTAACCTGCGGAACAGCATCTCTAGACCCATATTCCATAGTTTATCTAGATGTAAATGGAGGATGAGTCTGGCATGTTCATCCCTGTTTGGCACTATATAACCTTTCTTGTGTTGGTGCGCCGTAAAATTCCAATTCAATTCGATTCTTGTTTAACGTGCTGTAATGAACTATTTGCTGCCTTTTTTGAATATATAAGATTAATATATATGTAAATTGGGCCCCCTATGGTAATTTGGATTTCGCTTTGCTCACTCCAAATTACCATAGGGTTTCCCAATTTACATATATATGTATACACAATAATCAGCATGAAATGATGATTTTTGCTCGCCTCTGATTACAACAGAAACACCTAAAAATACATATATATAAGTAAATCACCATTTCATGGTGATTTTACTTGATTTATTAAAACTTTTTTTAAAATAGGGGTAGTGAAGATTGCAAGTTTATTGTTTTTATAAGTTATCAAAATTACACCCAACACGAATATAATAAACTATGAATTTTTACTAGAAAATCCTACAGTTTGATTTGTTCGCATTAAATCTCTATATGGCTTTACTACTTCCCAGTATCTATGTCTTAATCTAACTATATGAGCACCACAACCAACACAAATTTGATATTTTGCACTTGTACCTTTTTCACATTTTAGACACGGTAAAACTTTACTTTGCTTTAATCTGAATTTATGTAAACTGCAGTAGTTTGAATCTTTTGTTGGTTTATTTTTACAAGGTTCGTGATCTCCAACTTTGAGAAATTTGCAAATGTTTGCAATTTTCTTAGTGTTTTCCATTTTCTTTTTCTTGTTATAATAAATATTTTTTTATTTTAAGAAAAAAAAATAATATGATATATATTACAAAAAGGAGTACCGAAGACGTTCACTACATTAATAATGATCAGCTTAGAATGGGGCTAGATGCTCTTAAAGAAGTTTCAAAGGAAACTCCAAAAGAGGTTAAATCTCAAACATTAGAAAATTTACTCAAAAGACGACGTGCTAAAAAACAACGTAAACGAGAAAAGCAAAAATATGATAAATTACAAGAAAATGTTATGAATGAACAAAAGCAGAAATATGCTAAATTACGAGACAATGTTATAAATGAACTGAAAGAGTTTAATAAAAGAAAATCTAAAGAAAGTATTTCAGAATTAAAACTGGTTGACAAGCCAATGTGTGGCTATTTTAAAGCATGCTAAATATCTGCCCAAAAATATAAAGACCCTCGGAAACTACTCCATGATAAAAAATCACGAAACAAATAACCAAAGAGCTGACAAAGATGAATGGATTAAAGTTTCAATTAGGTCTTACTGTAAATTTATTCAAAGATGATGGTGCTACAAAAAAATACACCACAGCAGTATTACACAGTGAACAGAATGCAATTTTATCCTCTGAAAAAATAGATGAGTTGTATGATTTATCATCTGCTTATATACAAGAAAGCCTTGACAGATTTACAAACAAAGCATCTGGATTGGAGATTGATTACTGTGTTATGTTTTATTTAAATCTTGCAAAGTATGAGCCCCTATAAGGTTCTTCATATATTCCTTTGCATAAAGCAGTATCTGATAAGAAAGCAATTAAAAATGTTATCAATAAAGATAATAGGTGCTTAGAAGTGTCATTGATTTCTGCTCTCCGACCTAATAAAAATAATCCAATCAAGATGTCTAGTTACAACAAATACATGGGTGAGTTGAATATGGATGGTATTGATTTTCCAACTCCAGTTTCACAAATAAGTAAAGTAGAAAAACAAAACAATCTTGCCATTAATGTTTACGGATATACAGTATCAGAAAAAAATAAAAAGGTATCTGTTTTTCCAATAAAATATCAGAGCAGCCGAAGGATATAGAAAGAATTAATTTGATGTTAATCTCTGAAGACGCTGAGGTTGAAGAAGAGAATGAAGATGATCCAAACAATGAAGAAGGAATCATAGATGATAATTATTCTGAGGAACAAAAAGTTAAAACAACAAAATATCATTATTGCTTGATTAAAAATCTAAATAGATTACTTTATGATCAAAACAAACATCATGGTAAAACTTACTTCTGCGATCGTTGTCTTTACGGCTACACTGGAATAAAACTACTTACCAAACACAAAGAAGACTGTGATGGTATCAATAAAAACTCTTGCCGAATAGAAATGCCAAAAAAGGCACAAACATCCAATTTAAAAATCATCAAAATCAAATGCCTGTGCCCTATGCAATATATGCTGATTTTGAAAGTATAGTCAAACCAGAATCCATTAAATTTGGAAAGAAATCTGAAATCACAAGTGTGCACGAAGCTTGTGGATTTTGATATCAAGTTGTCAGATATGATGGTAAAACAGAAGAACCTGTTATTTACAGAGTTGAAGATACAGTTGAAAAGTTTTTAAATCATTTGGAACGTGAAAAGAGCAAGATCAATACTATATTTGCTCACCCGAAACCATTAATCATGACACAGCAGAATGAAATAGATTATGAAAAAGCAACACACTGCTGGATATGCGAGAATATAATAGATAATGATAAGAACTGCAAAGTAAAAGATCACTGTCATTTCACAGGAAAATACAGAGGTGCAGCACATAAAAACTGTAACCTGAAATTAAAAATAAAACCAAACAAAACAACTATCCCTGTTATATTTCACAACCTCAAAGGATATGATAGTCATTTGATTATGCAGAAAATACATAAAATGGTAGGTAATATTACATGCATCCCAAATAATGCTGAAAAATACATATCATTTAGTGCTGGGCAACTTAGATTTTTAGACAGTTTTCAATTTATAGGTACGTCTCTGTCAAAATTGGTTGATGCAACAAGCGCAGATGATTTTAAAATTACTAAAAATCAGTTTAAACATTTACCTATGCGAAAAGCTATTTACCCGGATGAATATATGGGCAGAGTGGAAACACAATTACCGCCCGTAGAAAAGTTTCACAGTAGTTTTTTAAAGGAAGGTATAAAGTCCAAAGATCACGAAGATTATTATGAATATATTCAAACCGTATGGAAAGAGTTTAACTGTAAAACTCTTAAAGACTATTATAATGTATCTCTTAAACCTGAGCTTCTACGAAAAGGTGTTTATCCATACGAATATATGGACAGCATGGGAAGATTTAAGGAAACACAATTACCGCCCATAGAAAAGTTTTACAGTAGTTTATTAGATGAAAGTATAAGCCCCCAAGATTATGAATATGCTCAAAGAATATGGAAAGAGTTTAACTGTAAAACTCTTGGAGATAATCATGATTTATATTTGAAAGCTGATGTAACTTTGCTAGCAGATGTGTTTCAAACTTTTAGAAAAACATGTATGAGTGCATACAAACTTGATGCTTTGCATTATTATACAGCACCTGGATTAGCTTGGGATGCCTTACTTAAATATTCTAAAATAAATTTAGAACTTTTGACAGACATTAACATGCATTTGATTCTAGAAAAGGGAATGCGAGGTGGCATAAGTATGGTATCAAAACGATATGCCAAAGCAAATAATCCACATGTGGTTGGTTATAGACCTGACGATAAAAATAACTTCTTAATGTATTTTGATGCAAATAATCTTTATGGGCATTCAATGAGATTTGGAATATCCAAAAGAACTTCATGAATCTTATAATGAGTATCCACTTGCACCAGAAAAATTAGCAGTAAAAAAAGAATGGCTGTCTGCTTATCAGACAGATTTGCTAGAAAATAATATTATGACAGAACAACTAGTTCCTAATCTTATGGACAAGAAAAAGTATGTGATACATTATAAAAATTTAGAGTTGTATTTGTCTTTGGGCATGAAGCTAAAAAAAGTACACAGAGTAATAGAATTCAATGAAAAGCCATGGATGGCATCATACATAAGTCTGAATACAGAATTTAGAAAAAAAAGCTAAATCACAGTTTGAAAAAGATTTTTACAAGCTTATGAATCTATCTGTGTTTGGCAAGACAATGGAAAATCTGCGCAAGCGGACTGATATAAAATTAGTCAGAACTGACGGATCTGAAAATGAGAAGATAAGAAAAATAATAGCTAAACCTAACTTTAACAGGCGTATACAATTTTCAGATGAATTATCAGCAGTGCATGTAAACAAAACAAAATTAACATTAAACAAACCAATTTATGTTGGGATGTCAGTATTGGATTTATCAAAGCATCAGATGTATGATTGGTATTATAATACCCTGAAAAAAAGATATGGAAGCGACTGTACTTTATTATACACAGATACTGACAGCTTGCTTATAGATGTCAAAATAGATGATGCATACAAAGATATATCTGAGATGAAAGATGAATATGATCTAAGTGATTATCCTGTTGATCATCCAATGCACGATGATACAAATAAAAAAGTATTAGGTAAAATGAAAGACGAATGTGTTGGTGTTGCTATAGCTGAGTATGTTGGATTAAGACCCAAGCTATATTCTATTTTGAGAGCGGATGAACAACTCATTAAAAAAGCAAAGGGTGTAAAAGAATATGTAGTCAAAAAACATATCAACTTTGAAAACTACAAAGATGCATTTTTCAACAAGAAAAAATACACCCATGAAATGAATATGATACGATCAATAAAGCATCAAATATACGGCATAACAGTAAACAAAGTTACATTATCACCATTTTACTCAAAAAGATACATCCGAGAAGATGGAATTACAACTGATGCACATGGTTTCTATAAAAACTTATGAATTTTGGTATCAGCAGGAACAATAAGTAATTCTTCTTTGACAAATCCTCTCTGTGGCGCTGGTGCTTTCAAATAATAAACTCTTATGCCTTGCGTCACCATATAACTTTTAATCTTGTGAATATCTACACTCCACATTGGATCAGTTGCTCTGCGTCTTCCACCTTCTTGTTCCCCGGGTTGATATACATATCTTACACTTGCATTCATACAGATAGGATCACCTTTTAATAGTTTTTTTAAACAAGAGGGGGCTTTTTTGTCTCCGCATTTATGGCTTTGACAATTTTTCAGTCATGATTATCATACAGAATTGCTACAAGCAATGCTACAATCAATGCTACAAGCAAAATAAGTCCCATATAGCCCCAAAATACACACAGACGATGTTAAACAATTACAGAACATGTCAAAATATATACAGACTATACTCAAACGATACCCAGACGATGTCAAAATATATACAGACGATGCTAAACAATCTTCAACTACACACAGAAGATTCCAAACAGTCATCAACTGCATACAAACGATTTCAAACAGTCTTTAACTGCATACAGACGATACTAAAATTGGTTGTGTTCTAATATTATTTTAAAATAATATTAAAATATATCGTAATATAAAAATATGGAAAACAAAAGAGGATACTTGACACAAGAACAAATAGAAGAACTTCGTGGACTACGTGGACAAATATCTGCGAACCAAGCGATGAAAAGATATAGAATTGGAAATGACAAACTAAGAAAGATATGAAACCCTCGTATTACAAGGGAGGACATGACAAGGGAGGACATCGTAAGAGAGGATGAAAAACCATATACGGCAGACGAACTTATACCACATGACAACATAGAACGTGACAGAATATTAAAAGAGATACCTACACCAGAAGATGTGGTGTATAATCTGGAAACCATAGCAGAAGAAAGTCGTAAACTGACGCAACTTCTTTCCCGTCTGTTGGAAAAACAAGGAGAAGAAAAAGATGACATAGATTTGTTGCTGGAACAGCAGGAAGATGAACAATCTGTTTTGGAAGACGAACAAGAAGAAGAAAAGAAACAAACATATTCCATGCAAGAGATAGAAAAACGGTAAATGGTTTTAACAATTTTGCATTCATATATATGGGTATAATGACAGCTATATCAGTTTTGGTGATAACAAGAAAAAATGTAGCGAAGACACCTAAACTACAGGCAACAGCTCCAGTAGTGACGACTAGACCAAGATTGTTTAAGAAAGAACCAGACCCATTTGATTGTTTTTAAACCCAATGTTCCAGTTTTGTTACCTTTAGAAATAGCAGCAATAGTATGTGGAGCTACAGGTGTTTGTATTAATTTTATCAGACGCAAGCTTAATGTAAAAGCTCAAAAACATCATGAAATAAAAACTTTGGCAGAGGCTAAGTTAAATAGCATAAAGCAGTTAATATCAAAAGCGTTGAGTGATGCACAAATATCTGATCAAGAGTTCAAGTTGATTTTGGATGAGTTAGATAAATATTATAGTTTAAAACAGGACACAAAACAAAAAAAGGCTAAAATAAGTGAAGCTCAAAAAAAAAAAAAAGAACTAGTAGAGCAGGGAAGAAAGGAAGCAATGGCAACCTTACAAAAAAGTCTAAAAAGTGTGTAATAAATTGTTTTAGTAATGTGTATGAGTACGATCCACCACCTTTGTATTCAATCTAGAACCTTTTAAAAATATAAAAATAAATTAAATACAAATTTAAAATGGACTTACCTTTCATAAAAAATAATCCTAGTTTTATCCTTACTCTTTCAGGTCTCTATTCCCATAGGGTATGTCACCGTGTGAGAGTGATACTAATCCGTAGTTTTCACCGCTTTTATACCCGTCAGGAAGACCAAAAACTTTACCGATTGGTTGATATAAATAGACGCTTATCACATGATCTTCACCGATTGGTTGATATAAATAGACGCTTATCACATGATCTTCACCGATTGGTTGATATAAATAGATGCTTATCACATGAGCTAATACATGTGACAATAATCACGTAACCTTACTCTGACATGACAATAATCACGTAACCTTACCTACTACACAAAGCTCAAAACCTAAAAAAATTAAACTTGTGTTCTTCACTACCCCTATTTTAAAAAAGTTTTAATAAATCAAGTAAAATCACCATTTCATGGTGATTTACTTATATATATGTATTTTAGGTGTTTCTGTTGTTATCAGAGGCGAGCAAAAATCATCATTTCATGCTGATTATTGTGTATACATATATATGTAAATTGGGAAACCCTATGGTAATTTGGAGTGAGCAAAGCGAAATCCAAATTACCATAGGGGGCCCAATTTACATATATATGTTTAGTTGTATTCTTTTACAATTGTTACATTACACACATGTAAAAAACAACTTTTACATGAATATGAGTAATTATTACTGTCCTATTTTGTGGTCCTTACATTATTTTGATGAGTATGCATGTTGAACAGGATCGCTGTCTACGGAAACCCACTCCACCTGTACCATACAGAATTGCCAAGGCACTGGACCCGATCATATACAGGAACATTGAGCTGGATATTTGGGAGGGAGAGAAAAGAGGTATGAACACCTTTTATGCACTGTGTAACCATTAACTGCCCTTTTCTGTCCCCTGCATCCTGTAAAAAAGTTTTACATTATAGGGTCGATCCGCCAACTTTCGGACATTCGGAATATTTCGGACACCTGTCATTTTATTTGGCTTTTGGAGAGGAAGTTGTCCTAGCCCGGTGCAAGATAGGGCATACACGTTATACTCATTCATATTTATTACAAGGTGAGCAATTACCAGAATGTATACCCTGCTTTGCACCGTTAACGGTCAAACACGTATTACTGGAATGTGTAGACTTCGATCCTATGCGTCAAAGGTACTACAATGTTAATACTATGACCGAGTTATTTAATACTATAGATTTTAGTCTAGTTTTAGATTTCCTGAAGGAAGTCAGACTATATAAATCATTATAATATGTTCTTGTGTATATCTACTTCTTTATATACCCGTTTTCGGGCATTTGTTGATTTACATATATAGTTTATATTACTACCATATCATCCTTTATTGTTAATAGTTTTATCTTGATATATTTACATTAATTTTTAATTAATCCTTCATTTCTTCATCTTTCGTCAGTTTTTGCGCACAATATGACCTATTTATGTGTCGACGTGCCGTAAAACATCCTTCATTCATTCGCTATATACCTCCCTGATTACTTGTTCCGGATTTTTAAACTCCTTTAGGTACATTTAAGAAACGATACTAAAATAGCATCAGACGTCATGGTTTTCCCAGGCACTGGAAACAATGCATTCTGGGAACGACCTCAACTTACTTTCACCTTCACAACCATCTTTCAAACGCGGCAAAATTTAAATTGAAAATTCACCATTTCACACAGGTATTATATGATAGCTTATTGAAATGAAAATGTGTTTGTTTTGGTATTTAAAATATTCTTCTGTCACTATTTTATAAGTTTTGTAAAATTATTTCAGGGGTTTTGTCGAAATATTTGAAAACATAACATGTTCGAATTTTACCTACTGTTTATAGAGGTCGGAAAATCTCGGACAGTAATAATTACGTTTTAAAGATAGCCTACCTCTTTACTTAGAAATGTAGTCGATGTTTATACTTGTGTTTAAAATTATATGAAAAGGTTATTTAAACAAATGAAAATGAAAATGTATTCGATTTTGTAGGGACTACTTTAAGCATTCAACTAAGATTTTCTTCATAATTATGTTTGTAGAAATGAATACCAGATCCACATGCTCTTCAGAAGACAGGTTGGATTCAGTAGGAAGGAAAACATATCTACATTAGGCCTAATAGCAATCAAAATGCTTGTTTCTCCAAGCCCGGTATTGCCACAGAACCATGATCAAGTAATTGAAGAACTGTTTATAATGCGCCAAAAGAAAATAAACATAGAAGAGCAATCACCAAACACAGACTCTTAACAAGTCAAGAGATAGTAAATGAGAAATTAAAAGCCGTAGAACAGAAGCTCCAAAGGGAACTTAAAAAGAAACAAAATGATAAGAAAAGGGCTAGTGCCCTCATACCATGTAAACAAATAAAACTTGAAAAACAGTAATATTTATTAAAAGTGTTCACCACCTGTTATAAGCTAATGAGACTTGTAAGTGAACAAAATTAGCCACAGCCGCCCGTAAACAATGTACAAAATAAATAATGAGACTTGTAAGTAAAAGTCACACAGCTGAGAAACAAAATGTCGATGTTGTTTGAAAATGTGTCATACATGTATACATCTTCATTTTATCTTATTGTATTGTTTCAGTACAAGTGTTTGTTAATGAATTCATTAGTACAGTTTGTATTAAGAAACATACATTATAACGATATATTTTATAATGTATGTTTGGAGACAATTTTTTAAAAAACAAATTATTGTCCGAATTTTCCCTGCGTTTTTTAATCGGCCGAATTTTCCCGATACATGTCCGAATTATGCCCTTCTTCGTCCGAAATATCCCGGTGCGACAGTAAGGTATTACTTCTTGTTATTTCAAAATCTCAGACAGTGCTGTCAATTTAAACCATACGATAAAGTCCGAGGAAGATTTTATAGAACCCAAAAGTGCCAGAATGGATATGCTGAAACTACAGTAGTCTGAGAAGTCACACAGGAGAGCAAAACAGGTCCGAAATTACCTGGATTGGCCCCAACTAATTATAGTTTTTCATGAAGACCATTTCTAAGACACCATTAGCTGTAGATGTCATACTTCACACCTGTATACATCTAGCTAGTATCTTCATACAAAAAGTAGGTCAATAAAAATGACCGTCGCCTCTTTTTCGCACTTCAGTAATTTACATTCATTCATTCAAGTTTTCGGTTTATCACCAGAAACCGTCTTTAAGCCGGGCACGAGAGTTTGCGATGATGCACCTTCAACTGTCTGATCTCATTATGTTTTGAAATTATAAGCTTGTTTTGCGATTCAGGGCCATTTTGGCTCTCTTGTTTACAACATTGAACACAAAATTCCTTGGTCTTATTTTCGACCGTAAATTAACGTTTATACCACACCTTAAATACTTGAAGGCCAAATGCCTTAAAGCTCTTAACTTACTTAAAGTTGTTGCAAACACTAATTGGGGAGCAGATCGAAAAGTCCTCTTGCGGCTTTACAGATCTCTTATCAGATCCAAGCTGGACTACGGCTCAATAGTATATGGATCGACTCGCAAGTCGTACTTGCAGATGCTCTACCCTATACATAATCAAGGATTACGACTCGCCTTAGGTGCCTTTCGTACATCACCAGCCGAAAGTCTATATGTTGAAGCCAATGAACCATCACTGTCTCATAGACGAGACAAATTAGCTCTTCAATACGCCATTAAATTAAAGTCTAACCCTTCAAACCCAACTTTCGATAATGTTTTTAATCCTAGTTGTGAACCTCTTTTTGATCGAAAACCGAAGGCCATTCGACCATTTGGTCTTCGTATTAAACCAAACTTAAGAGACACTGAAATCGACCTAAATTTGATTGCCAAGTACAAAGTACCACAAATTCCTCCGTGGACTTTGGAAACTCCAACAATTATTTTTGATCTTTGTAATAATAACAAATCCAGTACAGACCCTACTGTCTTTCAAAGCAAATTTAATGAAATTATATCGAAATACCGTGACTTTCAACATATCTACACAGATGGCTCTAAAGATGGAGATAAGGTAGCTGCAGCAGCTGTTCACAAACACAGCATAAAGAGCCGCCTGCCTGACAAGGCCTCGATCTTTTCAGCTGAACTTAAGGCAATTGAACTTGCCTTAAATTATATTCAGGAATCTGATGATGACCATTTTGTAATATTTTCTGATTCCCTTTCATCTCTTCAAGCACTGGGTAATATGAAACATGATAACCCAGTTGTGCTTCAACTTTTAGAAAAGTACAATTCTCTTATAATTGATAATGTTATTATTTTCTGATGGCTTCCAAGCCATGTAGGAATACGTGGTAATGATAGAGCTGATAGTGCTGCTAAGGCAGCATTAGATTTACATATAACTAATACCAAATTACCTTATACTGATTTTAAAAGTTGTATTAACACATATATTCGTAACTCTTGGCAAACCGCTTGGGATTTGTCAGTTAACAATAAACTCCATTCAATTAAACCGTTACTCGGAGAATGGCGTTCTTCTAGTCGACCCCTTCGTCGAGAGGAAGTTATCCTAGCCCGGTGCAGGATAGGGCATACACGTTATACTCATTCATATTTATTACAAGGTGAGCAATTACCAGAATGTATACCCTGCTTTGCACCGTTAACGGTCAAACACATCTTATTGGAATGTGTAGACTTTGATCCTAAAGGTACTACAATGTTAATACTATGAAAGAGTTATTTGATACTCTAGATTTTAGTCTTGTTTTAGATTTCCTAAAAGAGATCAGACTATATAAATCATTATGTGTTTTTATATATATTTACTTGTTTATATACCCGTTGACGGGCATTCGTTGATTTACATACATAGTTTATATTACACCTTATCATCCCTTATTTTTTAATAGTTTTATCTTTATATATTTACATTAATTTTTAATTAATACTTCATTTCTTCATTTTTTATCAATTTTTGCGCACAATATGACCTATTTATGTGTCGACGTGCCGTAAAACTCTATTAATTCATTCATTACAACATTGAACACTGTTTCACTTGACTTCTGCCAAATGTGTACATCAAGTAGAGCGATACAGAAATAATCAATATATATTAACATGCAAAAGCTTTTCGTTTTCGAATAATTCAAATAATTATTGTCACTTTGTGAAAGTGGGGGCTATATTGAAGTCACACTGTCGGTAACGTTGCATCGTGTCCTGTACACATATTTATTACTTGCATTTATCTAACAGTTTTGAATGGGTTGTTCCCAGACATCATATCTACACATAACAACTGATGTCCCTTTACATCACACATTCTTGATTGTTAATTTATTACAGAATTATGCCCTTTGTTTGACAATTTTCCACTGTAATATTGTATAATGTCCCTGAATTTTTTTTTCTCAAAGAGCTTCAGATGAGTTGTTCCCAAACAACATATATATATAACAACTGATGACCTCATGTCCCTCTACATCACATATTGTTGATTGCCTAATTATTACAGAATTATGGCCCTTTCTTCTCTACTCTGATATTGTGGTAATGTTCCGTAACATGTTTTTATTACTTGCATTTCACAAACAGTTTTGAATGACTTGTTCCCATACTTCATATACACACAACAACGGATGACTCTATGTCCCTCTAATTCACACATTGTTGATTGCTACATTTATTACAGATTTATGGCCTTAGAATTTTCCACTCTAATAGTGTATAATGAACTTGTGCCTTTCACTTCAAAAGTTTTCAAAGCGGGGATATTCATTACCTTCAATGATAGTTCTAGTTCATATCAATTTTTAAATATGCAAAATACGTAGAACGACTAATGGGACACCGCTGTAATTAACATATCAAGGTTGCATATCATTAAATAACATTTTGATTTTTCATTTTCTCTTGTTACTTTATCATAGTTTTAAATATATTATTGGTGCAATATAATCAACTGTTAATAATATGCAAAAAACATTTACTTTCGACTATTCCTAAAACTAATATCAATGATTGAACAAATGCATGTTAGCGAGACACCGTGATTTTCTTAAAAATCAAAATTGCCATGTGCCCCTTTGAACTACTGTTTATAATTGACATTAATTACTATGTACATGTATACATTAGTAAATCCTTCATTGAATTTGTTTATGCCCTTTGGAGATTTTTGTAATTATATCATTGTTGACTTTTTCAGAGCAAAAGAAAGAATCTACAAATTACAGAGAACAGTTTGCTGTTGGCGATAAATGCCAGGTAGGTGTCTGTCCATCTTTCTATTTTTCGTTTGTCACTTGATAAGCTTGCACATTAGAGCTTTTTGCATTTGTAAAAACTTGGACGGACAAAAAGAATCAATTCATTCCCATTTTATGAGATTTATAGAACTTATTATATGTTGTTGTTTTTTTAATTTAATAAGCTCTCCAAAAAGTGACGTGCTAAGAATTTAAACATCGTAACCAATTTGAGAAATCTTGTAAAATGAAAAATCCTTTAAATATACTCTTTTTTTTTTTCATTCTAAAGAAAGCATTAAATTACATGTGATGTGTGATGATTAACTTTCTTTTAAAATATACAACATATTTTCATTGATAACGTCACTTAACTCCACTATAGAGTCTGGTCTCTTTCAGGAAATCTAAAACAAGACTAAAATCTACAGTATCAAATAACTCTTTCATAGTGTTAACATTGTAGTACCTTTGACGCATAGGAGATGTGTTTGACCGTTAACGGTGCAAAGCCGGGTATACATTCTGGTAATTGCTCACCTTGTAATACATATGAATGAGTATAACGTGTATGCCTTATCGTGCACCGGGCTAGGACAACTTCCTCTCGACGAATGGGTCTACTAGAAGAACGCCATTCTCCGAGTAACGGTTTAATTGGATGGAGTTTATTGTTAACTGACAAATCCCAAGCGGCTTGCCAAGAGTTACGAATATATGTGTTAATACAACTTTTAAAATCAGAATAAGGTAATTTTGTATTAGTTATATGTAAATCTAATGCTGCCTTAGCAGCCAACTATATATAAATTGCATGTAATAATTCGGTTTGCTAAAGATTAAATTCATAGCTAGTTTTGAAACATATGTCGGAAAATTGCCTCTCCTTTCATATTTTTAGACTCAGATGGCTATCATCAATTCCCTTGGGAGGAATTACTGTCAGATGTAATCGATTTTATGACATGTCTAAACCCTCGCTGATAATATAGTCATCATTTATATAAAAAAAGTTTATCAACTGTTAATTTGATATTGGCATATAAATATACTGATAATGATCTCTTATGACACGAGGTATTTCAAAATGTTGCCGTATAATTGTCTTGTGACGTTTGATAAAATGAAATAAATCAATTAATATAAATTTCATTTATAAATTATTTTCAGAAACGGAAAATAATTTATTTCTATTTTCAAAACATTTTTTGTCAAATTAAATTTTCAGAACATTTCCCCAAAACATTTATTTTTAATTCTGAATATATTCAGTTTAATAATTAAGTACTGAATCATTACTGTTATATTAATACTGATACAAATGTATCAACTTTTATTTGATTATGCCATCCCGAAACAAATAATGTCACTTGTTAAAATATTTTGTTCCCTAAAATGCTCTTCACCAAATGTATCAACTTTTATTTGATTATGCCATCCCGAAACAAATAATGTCACGTGTTAAAATATTATGTTCCCTAAAATGCTCTTTTTTGTTGAAAAACCTCATTTCAAATCCATCATGTGCATCAACTATGTGTCATTTTCAATATATGTAATTATTAGCATTTACCTTATTCTTATACATTCCCAAATCCAATATTTTATATATCCTTCTCGGACTGAAAGAAACAACGACTTCTTTACTTAACCTTCAAAAAAACAGTATGATAATAGACCTTTGGAAACGGCCGAGCACGACACATACGAAATATTGCAGTCTCGGTTTGATTGAGACTGTTCATGAGCGGTAATGAAATATGCTAGCTACCGCTCACGCCCTTTAGCCCCGGGTTGAGCAGAACTCAATTTTAATAATATCAATAGTACACAATTTTAACCATCCGGGGCATCCCGAAGATGGCATGCATACGGCGGTGGACATGGAGTTATTTGCTTCCCCATGTCGTACGGCGTATGGTCCCAGTATCTAATAAAATTAAATGCCCGAAGAGCGAAATAAACATAATGGAATTTAGTTGGGAGCAGCGGTTATGAAGCCTGTGTATCACAAGTAACAGCCAAAATACTAAATCAAAAAGCAGACAACATATCCTATAAGTGATTAAACAATACCAAGAGCCTTTTATCGGCCGGAGCAGTGGAACCACCGAATCAAAAATTAAGTAAGAAAACAAAAGAAATTGAAAATGTACAACCGATAACTAAATATAAGTATCGGGCTCAGCGATCTCCAAAGATCGAATGAATAACAGTACTGATTGCAAGTCGGAAAGAGCGAAATTTATTCTGTCGTCACGATCGTCATATTATGACGTCATTATTATATGACACCAGTTAGGATGGTGTTCCCTAATATCGCGGTACTTACCGTTTGCAGTTTAAATAAATGATAATACAACATTTATCTAAAACTATTTCTGTTCTAGTTACGTTCACAAACATCTCATTTGTATTTGTACATAGTATTAAAACATTAGATGGATTACATATTGAAATAATTTTATCCGATATCGACAACTATGTTTTTACTGTTGTCAGGGGAGAGTACTCTAATATCGCGGTAAACGGTGGAGGCCCTGACTAGATTTTATTAATTGCCAAAAAATCTAAATAAAATAAATGGGGTATATCTACAAATAAATCTACAACTATATGCTAAAATTCAATAGTTTCTTTTAATAATCACGCAAGTTACATCAATTCATCACTCAACACTCTTGTTTTCTTTACTTTTTTAACTTTTGTACAAGCAGTTTAGACCTTTGTAAGGCAGTGTGGACGTGAAAACAGAGCCACGCCTCAAAACTGTAACATTAAAGCTGTAATTAAGGTGTGTCCAATGTG
>JAWPHD010023356.1:0-22321 GCA_037043455.1 Cyrtodaria siliqua | reverse complement strand
AGGCGCAATGACACATGAACGGTTATATGGCACCTAACAGGAATGAACATGCCAGGCTCATCCTCCATTTAAATCAAGATAAAATATGGGTTATAGGTCTAGAACCTTCTAACCTGAAGAACTGCAAAGTTGCTGCAAATTCTATAGTAGACACTCTATTTACGATGGAGCCAGGTTTTCACGTGTGCATCTGCGGTGTCATGAAGAAGACAGTTGAATGAGCATGATCAAAAATGACAAAATGAACATGAAGGGGGGTCCTATGCCATTAGCAGTATTTGCAGTGGTTGTATTCTACACCGGCAACCAGACGGGGAAGGCAATTACAGGAATAAGGAATGTCAGAAATGCAAGGCAAAAACTCGTACACTAATGACCTGCTGATCCTCGACTATCTGTCTTTCATTTTGTTACAACACTGCTGAACACAAAATTTGGATTAATTTAGCAAGCATTTTTCTATCAGTCAAGGGCAATAACTCCTGACCTAAGGACGTTCAAACTTAAACTTGACATATTTTTTGTTATAAAACTATTGTGTGCACCATATGGATTAGACTATAGAATTCTAAAGTGGGTACGATCAATACTCCTCAAAGACAGAATCCTGTATACTCCCATCACACCAAAAACAAACACCAGGGCTTTTCCCAGGTATTTTGGGAAAAAGGACATTTATAAAAATGTCAAACATTTTCATCGATAAAATGTCCAATTGAGAATTGTTTACGTCAACATTTTGTAAGTTAGGGCGAGGCAAAAGCCTAAAAGGTATAATTAGGAACACTATTACATCACTAACATAAGGGATGTATCAGTACAACATGCATATGGTTATTTTTTTAGATTGGGAATTTTTTCAATAATTGGGGAAAAAAGATACTATTTGGGAACGGGTCTGTTTTTCGGTCCCGTGGGACACCTAGAAAAAGCCCTGAACACCCAATAACTTCATTTGCAAGGAAGTGTAATACAAGATACCTGAGGTATATTCCTGTGCCCACCTCCTGTAATTCACCATCACACACAGTAAAACTGTTAATCACCATCTGTAAATAGAGAATTAATGCAGAATATTCTCTCCCATAGAAATACATGTTACTGTATTATCTGTCTATCCTATACACAGGAAAAATATCTAGGCATGAAATACATAACATATGTATTCGTCATATGTATTTCATATGAAAGTAACACATGTAATACATATGAAAATATTTTTTACTAAATAAAATTAAAACTTAAACAGGTTGTTAAAACATTTTTTACAATATTCTGCAATTTTTTATGCCTAACAGTTTCATATGAAATACATATGTATACATTTCATATGTGGCACATGTGTATTATTTTAACATGAATTGAATTGAATTGGGGTTTTAAGGCGCACCAACACATGAAATGATGAAAGGTTATATGGCACCTAACAGGAATGAACATGCCAGGCTCATCCTCCATGTACATCTGAGATAAAATATGGAGAATGGGCCTAGAACCTTCTCACCTGCAGAACTGCAGAGTTGCTGCAAATTTTATTGTAGACACTCCATTTAATTTGGAGCCACGTTTATTGTTTTTCTGTAACTGCTCTAGTGATTTTTAACATGAAAAATATATGTGGTACATATGTGACACATTTGCATTTACGTATGTGGCACATATATAAATAACATTATTTATATATGAAAATATATAAATAACATTATTTATATATGAAAGAAACATGCAAAGAATAAGAAACACATTTGTGGCACATAAATTTTTTCCTGTGTACCACATTGTGCCTGAACGCTTTTTCAGAAAGAACATTCTAATTCTAATGGTACATTAAATTTCATCATCTACAGTGCTATATTTGAATAGTGTACTACTTCAAAGTAAGAATTAAAAGCATTCCATTATACCTTACAAAAAATGTCAAACAGATCTGTTCCCGACGGCAATGTGACAACTCCTCCAGCGTACTCCTTCAGCGTAAACGCCAACTTGGCAAACTGTTCCGAGCGTGTTGCATCTTTCTGAATGTCTGCCTTGTCTAGAAGATACAATATACGATTAAAGGCAGGATAGGAATATCAAATTATAAACAATTTAAAGGGACACATGGCAATCTTCAAGTCCAGAATCATTTTGACGCTAAACCTGCTTGCATATAATTAAATAACATTTTGAGATGTCAATTTTCTTCGTTATGAATCTACCAAATGTTTAAATACAGTACTGGTGCGATACAATCAACAGTTAGAAAATAGAAGTTAAAACAATTTTCTTTGAATTTAATATTCTAAATATGCCAGTGTTGTAGAGAAACTAACGGGACTCGGCTTGTTTTAAACAAATCATGGTTGCCCGGTGTCCCTTTAATATTCTAGTTAACAAGAATGTCACCAGTAAATGACAAATGTCTCCAGTAAGTGACAAATGCCCCTGAAGGTTTTCTTATAATTATTCCTACATTGCTGAACATGCTAAAGTTATTGCTGAAACAAGATTGTTCCGAACGGAAACCAGGCTGTTCGAATGGTGCTATTACTACATGCCTCCGCCCATACTTTTAGGGGCATAAAAAGGCTTTGAAAGTAAAATCATTAACCTCCATCGAGTGGTAAAACGTAAAACGTGAAATGACTTCATGTGTTGTTTTATTCAACTCAGCCTTTAATTCCGTATCCTTTAACTCAGCCTTTAAAACACTGCTAAGTCTGGTAAAAGGAGATCATGTTTAATTAAAACAGCTTACGGGTCATAAAATCTTCAAACTTTCGGGACCAAACAGAGTTCATAGGAAGGTCAAGGCTTTTACAGATGACCAATCGTAGCATCAGTCTGACTGTATCCATGGGGATCTTTGGTTCTACATTTTTCAAACACTTGCATTCTTTTTTATGCACTGCCCAGTCCCTTTTCTGAAAAAGGAAATACATCAAGCGGTGGTAATCAGTGTTGGCAAAACAGACATAGCAAGCATTATAATATCTCAGGAAATGCACTCTTCACAAACAAGAGGTTCAAATGGCCCGAGTCGCTCACCTGAGAAAAGTAGTGCAATTGATTATTAGATTGAAAACTTTGTACGTCATAAGGTAAAGTTGCAAAACTTGGTTCTTTGTAATTATAGAAAATGTTTGTATGGAAATGGACGGACAGGAAACCCCGGGGCGCAGCAATTTTTTACCCTAGAAACTTCATTTGTACAGCTTTTATAGTTGGTGATCATATATAAACAAAAAATGTTGAAATCTATTCAGTGGTTCATAAGAAGTAGATTTTTCAAGGTTTTGACCAAAGGTGGCCATCTTGGATAATGCATTGACCTAATTTGTATCATTTTGAAAGGCACTGACATCAGAATCATTCGCGTGAAATTTTGTCAAAACTGGCCGTTCAGTTTCTGATATGTTATTTACCACCCCCAACCCACCCTTCAATGGCAGCCATCTTAAATGTGGCGTAGTCCTAATTTTAACAAATTTGAAAATCATTGATCTAAGGATCATTCATCTGAAGTTTAGTCAAAGTGACCAAGCAGTTTTGGAGAATAACATTTTTAAAAAGATGTTCATATATATAATTCTATATAAAACTGTGACCCCCGGGGCGGGGCAAGATTTGACCCCAGAGTCACCATTTGAACAAACTTGGTAGAAGACCATAAGCTAATGCTACATACAATATAGGAGAGATCTATGTCTTGTGCTTTTAGAGAAGATTTTTTAAATTAAGTATGTAATATATGTAAAATCTCTGTATACAAACTTTAGAACCCCGGGGCACAGCCATTTTAGACCCCAGTAACTTCATTTGTAGTCTAGGAGTTGGCGATCATTTATAAACAAAAACTGTCAAAATCTGTTCAGCGGTTCTTGAGAAGGAGATTTGTTAAGGTTTTGACCAAATATGGTAATGGTGGCCATCTTGGATGTTGCACTGCCCTAATTTGTATGACTTTAAAAAACATTGACCTCAGTATTGACCATGTGAAATTTGGTCAAAATTGGCCAAGCGGTTTCTGAGGAGATATTGTTTACAAATGCCCTATATAAGTCCATGTAAAACACGTAAAATATCCATAGTAACAAACTTTGGAACCCACGGGAACAGCCATTTTTTACCCTAGAATTTTGTTTGTATAACTTTTGTAGTTTAGGAGTTGGCGATCATTTATAAGAAAAAACTTTCAAAATCCGTTCAGCGGTTCTTGAGGTTTCGACCATATATGGTAATGGTGGCCACCTTGGATGTCGCATTGATCTTAGTTGTATAATTTTGGAATAATTTGACCTCAGTATCATCCATGTGAAATTTGGTCAAAAATGTCCAAGGAGAAGTTGTTTAACCAAGAGCAAACGGATGACGACGACGGACAGACAAAAAGCAGTCACAATACCTCACTTTGAAGGCTCAGATGAGCTAAAAAATTTAAAATAATGGACTCATTCGTTACCTGGCATATTTTGTCTCAATTTTAGAGGAATGAATCTTTACCTTGCAGTTTTCTAACAATTTTAGTGGAATAAATCATAACATGACAGACTTTTAACAATTTTTGCGAAATGAATCACTACCTGGAAGGCTTTGCCTCAATCCTGGCAGACTTTGCCACAATTTTTGTGGAATGAATCTTTACCTTGCAGTTTTTTAACAATTTTAGTGGAATGAATCATTATCTGACAGACTTTGTCTCAATTTTAGTGAAATAAATCTTTACCTGACAGACTCTGTCACAATACTGGAGTTGTCCACATCCTGTACATTTCTTTAGGTTATCACTCCTGGAAGAGAACATGTATTTTCATAAAGAGACACAAAACAAATTCAGCCATATTTTTTATCAAGAGTGTTTGCACAAAGTGTGTGTTACTTAGTTTTATAGTCTCTCTGCCCAGTTACGGTAGTGCAAACGCGTCAGTGTGTGTAATTCCAGGGTGTATAGTCCAACTGTCGCATTACTAAGGGAACTACAAGTTGGATATAAAGGGGATGATGTATATTTTCGAAGAACATTAATTTTATTTAAAAGGGTTTTAAAAAACTTGAGAAAAGCTGAAAGAATTATCAAAATAACATGAAAAATAAAGCAGATATGATCTATTGAAAATTTGGAAAGAAACATAAATGCAGGCGGTCATCCCTCCTTTTTACCATATATGGCATACTGACAAAATATATTTTAAAGAAAAGAAAATTGCTGCAAATTGATTAAAAATAAATATATAAATGTAAAATGTAACACTGAATGCCTATTTTTCTTTGCTTTAAACCTGACAATAGTGCATCATCCCCTTTAAGAATTGTAAAGAAATATAAAAGATCGGACAGAGAAAGTAGCATTCAAGGAGGACAGTCAACCACAAAACACAGAAACAAACAAGCAACACACAAACAAGAAGGCAAAAGCAATAATAAATGAAAAAAACATCACAAACACGGAAAGGGTTGACAATAGGGCTACCGCCTTGGAACGGTCAGTGGCAAAGTAGGCCACTGGGGGGTTTGAACCGGTTCTAGGGTGCACCAAACCTCACTCTTATGTAAGTTTTGCTACATAGACATGTGTCACAGCCTTTGCTAGAGCTGTAGATAAGATGAGTTTTTGAGTATTTTACTCATATTTTTAAAAAAAAAAATCAGTTTTTTTAAAATGTGAGAACTCATCAACTTACTTCAAAAACACATTTAACTTTTAAAAATCATGAGTATTATATTTGTATAAGGGTTCGACACTAACGCTAGCCCGAGGCTAGTCACTTTCGAGAAGGACTAGTAAAAACTCACAGTTGACAAGCCCGACGGGCTAGTTGTTTTTATTATTTAAATGTCGATTTTAAATGATCTTATATGATCCTGATGCTGAAAATTACCACTGATTGGCACTTTTTTCTTTGAGGGAGCAAAATGCTGAAAAATAACCGGTGTTTTATACATATCCCCACATCTTTTTCTGTAGAGACGCTAGCATTTCTATCACTGTATTAATTTCTAAGCATTTTATTGACATGATGGCCTTCACATTGTAAACAAACATGTGGCGATATTTAAATACGGAACACTGTCTCCATCAAAACAAACGAAAAACAGAACAGGAAAAGCGTCATCAGCAAAAAACAACATGATTCAAATAAACACATTCGTGTGTATTTTAGCCATCGTGTAAGTGCCTACAGAGCCCTTTTCCCAGTTCCCAGTCGGCATGACTTTAAAAGAAATTGATTGTAGAAAATGCCTTATGCAGGCCGCTGCAAAGAAAGGTATAATGGCCGTGGCTTATAAATAAATTTGACTATTACCTAGTCACAAAGCTGTTGTCTGGCAATATTTACAAGCAGTACAGTCATATAGGAAATGCAACCTCAGCTATAGATGGAGCCGGATTATGAAGTTTCTACTCAGACATGCCTTTGCGAGGGAGAGAACCCACGCTGGTCAGATGTCTGTCTATAGCTCCAAAGCCTGGAGGCCTTATCCATGGAGCTGCCAAGCCATGATATTTTGGTATCTTTTTATTTTGCCGCAAAAGAGTAAAAGGAGGACTACGGTAGTTGGTTTTAAGAAGGGCTAGTAAAAATAAGAAGGCACTAGCCCTGTAGGCTATTAGTCATAAAACGTTAGTGTCTAACCATGTGTATGTTTTGTCCTGTGGAACATATTTAAATGATGAAAATTGATTCTTATGTTTTTACTTAACTTATTTAATCAAAATAGTTGTTTCTTTTAAAATGTATTAATTCACATCAATTTTGAACCGATAAACTATTTAAAGCAAGTGTTTACTATGAACGAGTTCCCTTGACACATTCATTTTGAAACTGATGAGTAAATACTCATTGCAGTCAAAAGTTATCTACAGCTCTGGACCTTCTCACCTGTCATCACTGTGGGTTTGAATCCCACTGGGAGCTTGACTTGTGAGAAAGTGTTGATTCCTACGGATGGCGTTTAATATGGCATTTATTAAAATGAGTTGGATAAATTTATATGATGGGAGGCTGTGCCGAGCATCATATCAGTTTTATCCAATGAGTTTACTAAATTCAATATTAAATAGGCACAAATATGAGATTCTATTTATCACAAAGCTCCAAAAAAGGAACATTTATTACCATTGAATATTGAAAGTTTGTAAGCAGTCACTTATCAACATGATAATAAAATATTGAAAAATGTTACTCAACTTTTACAGTGATTCTTTATCTGCTGTTTTAAAACATCGTATACTTATTATTTACTCCAATAGTTGTATCTGGGACATTTGCTAAAAAGTACATATAAATAATCATTACTTTGTGGATGGTCTCCCTTATATGTAAAAACAACGTGTAAGGCCTCAAAGCTGCCTATATATACACTGCAGTAAATGTATGTTGTTTGATCGATCGATCGATATAGTCCAACTGTCCCATTACTAAGGGAACTACAAGGTGGACATAAAGGGGATGATGTATATTTTCGAAGAACATTAATTTTATTTAAAAAACTTGAGAAAAGCTGAAAGAATTATCAAAATAACATGAAAAATAAAGCAGATATGATCTATTGAAAATTTGGAAAGAAACATAAATGCAGGCGGTCATTCCTCCTTTTTACCATATATGGCATACTGACAAAATATATTTTAAAGAAAAGAAAATTGCTGCAAATTGATTAAAAATAAATATATAAATGTAAAATGTAACACTGAATGCCTATTTTTCTTTGCTTTAAACCTGACAATAGTGCATCATCCCCTTTAAGAATTGTAAAGAAATAAAAAAGATCGGACAGAGAAAGTAGCATTCAAGGTGGACAGTCAACCACAAAACACAGAAACAAACAAGCAACACACAAACAATGTCATGTCAGATAGATGTGCGCCATTCCTAGGTCCCCAGCAGGGGTTTGGAATTAAAGCAAGATAGATAGATTATACAGGGCTGTCTTTTGGCTGTTTTTGTCCCCCACCTGAAGAAAAGTATATTTTTTGCCCCCACCTCAGTGTCAAAATTCCCCCCTTGAAAAAAATAAAAATAAAATAAAAATAACCCGAAAGACAGAAGGCTAGAATTTTAAGAGAACTAAGCGTTAATTGTGCTTGTGTTGAAGAAAGTAGAACAAAGTAAATGACATAACTGTCATTGGTACTTTTTGAACATAGTCTAACTCTTACAGCCCCTGAGTTGTTTTTATTTTTAATCTTTACTTACTAACTTTAATTCTATTAACAATTAACTTGCCTATGTCAGATAGATGTGCGCCATTCCTAGGTCCCCAGCAGGGGTTTGGAATTAAAGCAAGATAGATAGATTATACAGGGCTGTCTTTTGGGGCCGAATAACCGTTATTCGGCCCCAGTCCCCCACCTGAAAAGTATCTTTTTTGCCCCCACCTCAGTGTCAAAATTCCCCCCTTGAAAAAATAAATAAAAATAACCTGAAAGACAGAAGGCTAGAATTTTAAGAGAACTAAGTGTTAATTGTCCTTGTGTTGAAGAAAGTAGATCAAAGTAAATGACATAACTGTCATTGGTACTTTTTGAACATAGTCTAACTCTTACAGCTAGTCAACATACATATTTTTCAAGTCTGTTTTGAACCCATTTATTGTTAAATGTATATTGGTTGTCATAAACAACAATAAAATTGTGTTATTGTATGCTTAAGTCCTTGCTTTATTTGTCTATTTAGTGTTATATATCTATTTAATCAGCATGATTTCATTTTATATTGATGATATCATAATGTGTTATGGATGTTTGAATTTCATGCAAAATTCCCCCCTCTGAGGGACCCGGACCCATTCACCCATGGTAGAAAGACAGCCCTGAGACAGAAGTATTGTCAAAGACACTAAACGTCTGCATTGGTGATTATGTTTGTACAATGATGTCGTATGTTAACTACATAGTTGAGTTCCATAATCCGATATTTTAATAAGTAATGGAAATCGATGAGACAATTCCTTTGCACATGTAGCTGAACTGAAAAGACATTGCGTCGATTCGGCATTCATTTGCATATTTATTTTACTAAATTACTAGCCTAATATGATGAATATATCATGGCTTTAATACATTCCCTCCCGCTAGTTGTGTGATAAATATTGGATAGGCTTTCTTGAAAAAAACGTTCTGGATTCCCTTTGTGAAGTGTGTGTAATTTTATTATTTGATCAAAATACCCCACCCATCGTGTATCGCGAGGATTTAATAACTTAGAAACATAACTTATAAAACATCTGTCACATCTTGTACCCCTATGCTTTTGTGACAAGACGTGACAATACGGTTCCTCTTCCAACAAGGAGTCACCGGCCTGCATTGTATTATAAATATAAACGAGAATAAAACACCAAGATTCTACTTATCGCGGTGAAAACGGAACCGCGCAGTTTTTGCCGGTGTAGCAATAAACCTATACTCGGCGAGTTTCTCGCATTGCTTTTTGGTGGAATCCGTTATGTTAATTGGGGACCTAAAATGCCCATATAAATAAAAACGACTTGGACTTTATCTGCAATAAGGAGATGATTTTGTAGATGATTTTCTACCTGAAAGCTACTGTTTTGATAAGATTCATAGATTCAGAAATACAATTTTACCACAATCTACCAATGAATATGGTAATTTTAATGTTTACTAGAACATACACGTACATATATATATGCTAGAACTGTGTATTTCATCACAATTAACGATATTAACTGGCAGAACACTTGGTGATTCGCAGGGCAATGCTAATTTTCTAGGTTATAATGGCGCATCGATTGTAGATTATTGTATATGTAGCTCTCACTTACTAAATGATATTTCATCATTTAAAGTTCAGAACTAATTAATAGTCTATGATACCAGTGACCATATTCTCATCCTTAAAACACTCATAGATAACGCATTAAGACAATCAAAGTACTTGTTTACATGTTATGTGGATTTTAAGAAGGCTTTCGATACTGTTAATCGTTCAGCATTACTACAAAAACTTAACATGTATAATATAAAAGGACAATTCTTCAATATCATAAAAAGTATGTATGACGATGTGCAATTCTGTGTTAAAATCCCAACCTTTTAGTGCAAAAATCGGAGTTAAGCAGGGATGTATTCTTAGCCCAACTCTGTTTTCTCTTTATATAAATGATTTAGTAAACTACTTTGACCCTTCATGTGATCCTGCTCAGCTTGACGGATAATTAGTTTCATGTTTAATGTATGCTGATGATCTGGTTCTCATATCCAGCTCAGATACAGGTCTGCAATCTTCCCTCTCAAAGTTGGAGTCTTTCTGTAAAAAATGAAACCTTGAAGTAAATCTGGATAAGACAAAGGTGATTGTCTTTAACAAATCTGGTAAACTTCTGAAAAAGTTCAGTTTTATGTTTGACCAAGAATGTATAGATATGGTCTCTGAATATAAATACCTAGGTATTATTTTCAAACCTTCTGGTACTTTTACTGAGGGAATCAGTCATCTCAATAACAAGGCTAGAAAAGCTATTTTTTTCTATAAGGAAAGCTTTAATCTCTGATAAATCTAATGTTATCGTACACTTAAAACTATTTGATATTTGTATTCGGCCAATCCTACTGTACTGTAGTGAGGTATGGGCTTTGGACTTGATTGTTAAACCTAACACCGATATTGAAAAAAGATATGACCTATTTGCTCCTGAAAAACTACAGCTTAGATATTTTAAATACGTGTTAGGAGTTCACACATATGCATCGAATGATGGTGTTGTAGCTGAATTAGGAAAATACCCTTTAATTAGCTTTTTTCAGTCTCAGAAGTTCTGTCAACTTTTGGTTTCACATCGTCAACTCCAATTAAGATTCTCTTGTTCGCAAATCTTACCTAGATAGCATATCTAATAATAAAGGATATGGTCCAACGATGCAATTTTTTCTTACACAAATAGGTTTCTCACATTCTTGGGATAACCAAAACACTTTTTCAATCAATGCATTGTTAGCTTCTGTTACCAAAAAATTGCAGGATACGAGTCATTTTGGAAACGTAACTTATATAATGATGCTAATAAACCCAGTGGTAATACGTTACGTACCTATAGGACTTTAAAGAGTTCTTACTGAATGGAAAAATATCTTTTAGCCAATGATAAGTTAAAAATTGAAGTTGCTAATCTTGTTCAACTCAGAATAAGCTGTCACAAGCTTTTTATAAAAGAAGGAAGGTATACTAAAATAGATGTTAATAACAGAATTTGTAAGATGTGTAAAAATGGGATTGAGGATGAATACCATTTTATGATTAAATGTCTGTTCCCAGTTACATATTGTAAGGGCTAATTTCTTTGCAGAACTAACAGCTATTATTCCCAATTTTTCAATGTTGGACGATAAGAGTAAATTTTACCTTATTCTCGGTAGTAATGATCATGATATCAACAATATTTTACTTTAAAGCCACAAAGATTGGGCTTCACGACCCCAAAGGACCAGTAAGTAATAGCAATACTGATTTTTAGTCAGGCCGACTTTTTACGGCCGCCACACAGCACTAAACAAACATTAGTGTGGTGAATGTCAATAAATACTGAAAAGTGGATCCCTTGGAAGCAACAACACAAACAAGAGAGTAGATGACTCGGTTTTATTGAGTCTGTTCATGAAAGTTAATGTCTTATTGAAACAACGAGAATACGCCTTTGTTCAATACATCTACAGCATTTAAATACATAGTGTTCGACGTCCTCCTTTCTCATCTCCACAGTCACAACTATGTGACATTTCATTTCATTTCAGGCTAAAGATACATGTATACATTAGTTACAATAATCACAGTTTTATAATAAGCATAAAATATCAAGATGATATCACATAGAATGTTCCACATATTATCACAGTGTTTCTTATATCACAGATTTAAATATCATAAAACGGCTTGGAATTGCGAAAGTATATTCATATTCACTAGCATGAGAGAATATATTATAGAAACGTGTTAGCTATACCCAGATAATGCAAGTATCTTTACCTAAGGATGGCCCATAAAGCCTGTTGGCTTATTTCCACTGGGGTCCTTATACATTGCAAATTACAATAATATCTGGAGATGTTAGACAAGTTAACAAAACGTGAACAGATTTTGGTTGTTTCTATAATATTATTCACAATGTAAATATATTGCTGCAATTGAATTATTATCTAAGTCAAAATTAAACTTTTTAAATTTTAGTACATTTCATTTATCAGTTGTATTTTCTCTATAGGTATTTTTTAACAGAAAATTTAAAATGTTTAACTTTTTTATATCATCTTTATATTATCGGGTAGGGAATTTCAGTCTTTAAAAGCACTATAAAAGAATGTTAAAATTGCTTGATCTAATGGTATAAGTATTTACCTCTATAACTAAAACAAAATTCTCCTTCATGTAAGATAGATGATTCTCATAAACCCTTAAAGTATGAATTTACTATTAATTAACATTAAGAAATACGAGTTAAATCCCAAAACAGCTTTATATGTAGGCGGTATATTTTGATATCGATGGTACATTTTCAAATGTTTATGTTTCCTTACTTAAATTTCGATTCGGTGGTTTGCACTACTCCGGCCGATAAAGGCTCTGGATATTGTTTAACCACCCATAGGATATGTTGTCTGTTTTTCAGTCCCCTCCGTTCAGGACCGGTAGGGGACTTTAGGTTTGCACCCCGTCCGTCCGTCTGTTTTTTTGTCCGGACTGTAACTTTGTCATGCATCGTGGGATTTTGAAATAACTTGGCACAAATGTTCACCATAATCAGACGGCGTGTCGCGCGCAAAACCCAGGTCCGTAGCTCAAAGGTTAAGGTCATACTTGGAGGTTAAATGTCAGAAATTGGATTGTCCGGGCTGTAACTTTGTCATTCATCTTGGGGTTTTGCAATACCTTGCCACACATGTTCATCATAATGTGACGGCGTGACACGCGCAAGACCCAGGTCCGTAGCTCAAAGGTCAAGGTCACAGCTGGAGGTAAAATGTCAGAAATAGGCTTGTCCAGGCTGTAACTTTGTCATGCATCGTGGGATTTTAAAATAACTTGGCACAAATGTTCACCATAATGAGAAGGCATGTCGCGCGCAAGGCCCAGGTCCGTAGCTCAAAGGTCAAGGTCACAGTTGGAGGTTAAAGGTCAGATATAGGCTTGTCCTGGCTGTAACTTTGTCATGCATCGTGGGATTTTGAAATAACTTGGCACACATGTTCACCATAATGAGACGGCGTGTCGCGCGCAATACCCGGTAGGGGACTATGGCCGTCCCTCGGATTGCTTCTTGATAATTTTAAATTTTGATTCGGTAGTTTCACTACTCCGGCCGATAAAGGCTCTGGGTATTGTTTAACCACACATAGGATATGTTGTCTGCTTTTTAATTAAGTCTTTTGACTGTTGCTTGTGATGCACATGCTTCGTAACCGCTGATCCCAACTAAATCCTATTTGTATTATTTCGCTCTTCGGGGCATAGAATGTTTTTAGATACCGGGATTATACGCCGCTGGATATGGAATAATGACAGGTAAATAGCATGTCCACCGCCATATGCATGTCATCTTCGGGATGGTTAAAATTCTGTACTAATGATTTTATGAATATTGAGTTCTGCTCATCCCGGGGCTAGGGGCGTGAACGGTAGTAAGCATATTTCACTACCTTTCATGAACAGGCTCAATCAAACCGAGACTGCAATATTTCATACTTATCGTGTTAGGCCGTTTCTAAAGGTCCACTCTCATACTCTTTTATAATTGTTCCATGCCTTTGTAGCGCCTATTCGTAATTTCGGCATTCAAGTTTGGGGGTTCACAACATCTAAGTTAATTGAAAGGATACATTCTTAAGTTCTGTAAACAAGTTCTTGTAGTAAAATTATCAATACAGTAATGCAGGAGTATATGGGGAATTGGCTGTTATCCATTATATAGCACTTGACATTACCTTTCATGAACAGACTCAATAAAACCGAGTCATCTACTCTCTTGTTTGTGTTGTTGCTTCCAAGGGATCCATTTTTCAGTATTTATTGACATTCACCACACTAAAACAAAACGAATCTGCTACTTTTATCTCTTGTTTGTGATTGTTGCATCCAAGGGATCCACTTTTCAGTATTTTATGTTGATATAATTAAATATTGGCTAAGGGCATTCTCAACGGACAATATATTTACGAAGCATGTGTATGAAAACGCAATAACTGACTGTAAAATGGTTTAAATAATTGGTGGCATAAGTTAAGTTGTTACTGAATACTAGTGGGTTTATGTATGCATGGCTTGACCCACTCTCTTTAAATCCCCTAGGTTTAATAAGGATATTCAAACAAAGACTAGTAGATAATTTTGTTCAAGATGTATTATCTTACCTTGAAACTAACAGAGTTCTGACGTTGTACAAAGCTGTAAAAATGAGAATGAGAGTGGACCTTTGGAAACGACCGAACACGATAAATACGAAATGTCTCGGCTTGATTGAGACTGTTCATGAACGGTATTGAAATATGCTTGCTACCGTTCACGCCCCGGGTTGAGCAGAACTCAATATTCATAAAATCAATAGTACAGAATTTTAACCATTCCGAAGATGGCATGCATATGTCGGTGGACATGCTTTTCTTTAATTAGTCCATGTCCAGCGGCGTATGGTCCCAGTATCTAACAAAAGTATATGCCCTGAAGAGCGAAATAAACAAAATGGAATTGAGTTGGGAGCAGCGGTTATGAAGCCTGCGCATCACAAGTAACAGTCAAAAGACTAAATTAAAAAGCAGACAACATATCCTATGTGTGGTTAAACAATACCCAGAGCCTTTATCGGCCGGAGTAGTGAAACTACCGAATCAAAATTTAAGTAAGAAAACAAAAGCATTTGAAAATGTACCACCGATATATAAATATAAGTATCGGGCTCAGCGATCTCCAAAGATCGAATGAATAACAGTCCTGGTTGCAAGCGCGAGGAGACGTTTTACTGTCGCCACACTGCACGAACGACGCTACTGTGCTATATAAAAGAGTATGAGAGTGGACCGTTGGAAACGGCCGAACATGATAAATACGAAATGTTGCAGTCTCGGCTTGATTGAGAATGTTCATGAATGGTTAAACATCATTTTGAATATGATAATTATCTTCATTTATTGCACACTAGATGGGATCGCAGTGTTTTAACTTGATTACGTCTGTTTTCTCATAGTTTAAGAATCGAAACAGGGAGATATTCTCGCGAGAGCGAACTATAGGAAACATTTGTCAGTATTCTTGTTTTAATAACACAACACCCTTCGAAAAAAGATGTCTCTGTTGACGTCGCGTCGTAAATATAATGTATAATGACATTGGCGCAAACAGTGGAAAGAAAAACGGATACTTTTATGATTTGAATAAGTAGTAAATACTGTTTCCTGTTTTCAACGTCTTATTTTATTTATTCGTATTAATTTTTCTTCTTTTCTGGAGTTTATATGAAAAGTCTAAATTGTATTTTTTTATACATCATGTCTGATTTGCTTGAATTGCTGTCATAGTACCACATTATCAATCACAATCTCTTAGCTAAGTCGATTCATTTTGGCTATTTGAACAAAAGTCATCGCACGCTTAAACAAACAAAAAAACGGCTGAGGCAGTTAGGACGCTGTTTGAACGGACTTCATTTGATCAGTGAACACGAAATTGAAGCACAGCTGCTGGACAAATGTTGGACATGGTCACTTTTTATGTAAATAAACCAAATGCCGAAGACTAATGTATGCCCAGCCACGAAAGTGTAACGGGCATTTAGTGTTACCTTTGTTTGTCCGGCCGTCCGTCCGTATGTAAAGTCCATTTTTAATTTACAGTATTTGACTATAGCGGGGCATCGGTGTCGCAGAGTTTACCAGCAATCGGAACTGCCTCGTCGGATTCCGTCACTCGGGAATATCCCGAGTACGGAAATTGGCGAAGAGTTCCGATTGAGTTTACCAGTTGTTTAGACAGGAAAATTATCTGTTCGGATAAGATTTTAAACTTTGTAGTACACACGCACCACACTTAAGTCATCGTTAATAAGTGCAAAACGTAGTGTCCAAACCAACAGTTAAACTTTAAACAGCCTTCACAAAAGAATCGGACATACATGGTAGGAAAGAAAAATCCCAACCATCTGAAAAACCAAAGGTCGGGTTCGGGCAAGCTAATATTTCTAAGTGTGGCTTTATTTAACGACTAATCAACACTTTATACTATGATACTATGAGAGGGGAAACATACATATGCATCCTGAAACCTGCCCCATTCTTACTCTTAATAAATAGCTGTTTATGGTTCTTTAACGTCTTTAGAGAATAACGTCTTTAGAGAATAAATAGACTGCGATACACGGGACCGCGCGGTTTATGTCCCCATTGGATGTGCACTTATAAGAGAAGATTTATAGGTTTATTTGTTGGTGTGTTAGGGGTGGTGGAGGAGGATCATCCCCGATCTCAATCGCCAATTCTTTTTTCTAAAATGGGGAGAGGGGTGGGTGAGGTGTACAATATATATGCGTGCTCCCTTATATCCGACACATTTTTGTTAAATATATGCTTACTTGCTTCTTTAATTTGGGTGTGGGGTGGTGAGTGGAGTGGTGTGGTGAGCGGAGCACCGGGTTCACCCTTGTTATCTGGGCGTAACCAAATTCAAATTGTTAAGTAGGAATTGAATGTTTTTTAACGCCGCATCAACACATTGTATATTATTATAGCTGTCCAAGAGAGAGGGGACTGCCCTACTCTTACTAAAGACTAGATCTAGATTCTTGTGGTTCTCTTACATGCTCAGAGGACCGCCCGATTTACGTCCCCATACGACAGACGGTGTCTTGCCCAGTGCACACAGCAACAAACACAGTGTCGCCGGTGAGGTTTGGACCTGAGTCCTTCGGATTTTAAATCCACCGTGCTATCCACTAGGTCACTCCAACCCATTAAAAAGTATATATCAGTATTTAATATATATACACAATAAAACGTACCCATTATTTTGCTGGTATTCCCATAGGCCAGTTTTTGAGGGTGTAGGAGAGCTCAATCAGCGCTTTAATTATATAATAAACAGTTTTTGATGTTTGTAAGCATACTTCACTGAGTACTAAATATTTCATTTAACTGTTTCAAATTTTGCCAAGCAATACTCTTTTATGGATGCTATGGAAACTTTAAAGGGAGGTAATTTTATGATTTTTGATGAGCAGAAGCTGCTATTTACACAACCTGTGTTGTGTTTTTGTTTGATTTATTTTTGGTAAGCAACATATTGACAATATTGTAATGGAAACATTTAGGTAATTTTCGTAGATTTAATGTGTTTTTACCGAAAATGCATGGTTTAAGAACAAGGGGGATAACTCCCTTGTGTACTAAACTTTTCAAAGAAATATTTTGTTTGGAGTATTGGTGGTAGTTTATGTACACCAACGTTTATTTCCTGTTTTGCATTCTATATAAGAAGGGAAAGAATAAAGAGTACTTCTTATTTTTGCTCAGCATATATATAAACTTACATATTTGTTGAATTTCAACTCTATGGACACAATATAAATGGTAGTAATGGGCAATCGGTTGACGTTTACAATCGATCATCCGTTACAATCGGTTGGATGTAACCGATCAATCATCGGTAATAATCGGTTAGTCATGATGTAGTATAACATGTGCATGTTAAGCTGAGTTTCAGGCCTTGAACTTAGAATAATTATTGCATTCTTTCCTGTCTTGTGTTTTATGCCACTCTATTTCATTTTAATCAACAAAATAATTATAATTGGTATAAATGTGTTTATTTTTGCATTTGCTCATTATCACAAGTGTATTTCCTAACTTTTCTCTCACGGATAATCATGTCTATTTCTATTTTTTTTAACATTAATCAAAGTAACTTTTTACATTTTACTGATGATCGATTATAGACTTTCAAAATCGATTAATCGGTACATCATTAATAAGTGGTTTTAACCAGCCATACCAACAAAACCCGAAATTGGAGCGTCGAATTAAACGACCAAGTCATACTTCATTTTACGCATATTCAATTACAATTATTGTAAGAACCCGTTAATAAACATATACTTTTAATTGGCACATATACATTATTATATGACCTGAATACCTGGATAGAATTTTGATAAACGGTTTGTAGTGTAAATTTGGACTAGGTATGATAAGGGACAAACTTGGCCTCCAATATTAAAAGTTTTAATGCACAAGTTTTGAACATCTAATTTAGCTACAAATTAACTGAATCAATATTAAAACTCATAACAAGTACATTTGAAGGCTCCAAATGAGTTCAAGGGCCCCACAAGCAAGGCCTTTTCTTTCAAAAATGACCTTTTTGTTCATTTTCAGCAGTTTTCGATCAGTTTTTAGTCTTGGAAATACAGAGCACACCCTCGAGCACAGCTGATTTTTTGTTGAAACAGGTACTTGATAGGGATGCATCATCAGCCAAAAAAACTGTGTGTGCTTGCGCTCTATATTTTTAGGATCAAAATCTTGCCCAGAAAGGTCCAAAATCTACAAAATATAACAAAATTACCAAAAAATACCGTTTTTTGAGACCGTATTAAATCTTCTAGATAAATAAAATAAATAAAAATATATTTTGAAGATAGAATATGATCAGTTTACTTCAATATGCACAACAGATTATATGTAAATAATTTTTTTTTTGCATTTTGAATATATTGGGGGCCAAAATACCCCCTTATCATACCTTGTCCTTTGCCCTTAGTTTCTTTAACATATAAATATGTAAAAATATGTATTCACGAGGGACTCACAGCTTGACATACACCTTACTGATATGGGAATTATTTTGGGTTTTGCAACACCATATCGCCATGTTACCAAACTATCATTATGTTGTAAAATATTAAATTGTTTGAAGATACGTGGGGCTTCGTTTCGAGAAGCTTATTACGGTATGTGTGCTATAATGTGCAGGGCTGCGCTTCGTTCGAAGCGAACCTGACAGTAGGAACACCCCTTGATAGTTAAATCGATGATTTGATAAAAACCTCCAACAATTTGTTGACTAACATGTGCAGACTGTCTAGCAGGTTACCATCACTATTAACATGATTAATATGAACAGCTGATTATGTAAAAATAATTATTGATATATCACCAACATGTACAAAAACATAAATTGTGCATTTGTTTTTAATCAAGCCATTTAAAAGATAAATGTTTAACATTCATCATGTATTGTTGTGAGTTTAAACCAGGTGTTCTAGGGATGCAGAAACCTCACTCTTAACCTATTGTCATCCCTATAAAACGGGACATGTGACTCAACTTTTCTACGGTTTGACAATAAACCAATTTCTGAGCATCATTAATCACAATATAGTTGTTAACAGAAAAATACGAAACTGGTGCTCTAGACAGCACATACAAAAAAGTAGGGGTGGGGGTATTATTTACACTCTACGGGTTTACCGATACATTTACTTCTCATTAATATGTACTGAATTATTTGCAGAGACATTGGGCTAACCAACACTTACTGATACTCAATTAATGTAGATAATTAAGGAATTGGAGTAGACTACTATTTACATATAACGATTACATTGATGGACATAGTCTTCTATTAAAGAACGAATTCCATTTGTCACTCTTTAAAAGTACAATAACACAAACATAACTTTTCTTAGTCCTTTTACGAAAAATCTAGGCGTTTTACTATTTTATCCACGTCTACATCAAACATTGCCAGTGTATTTAAGAGAACCCTTAATTTCGCCCCTTCAGCGAACTTTTCACGCCATGTTATCATAAGGTCGCGAATTCTATCAGTGATGTATTTCCCCCAAATAACCTGCTGAATTTCAATATATGTCAGTCCAAGCTCGAGGAAAATCAAGGTATACCATCGGCTGTCGATGTACTTGCTAATTTGATTACACATGCGTTCACTTGGCGGCTGGTCTAATTTTGCACTCCGTACGTTTCCTAAAACAAAATAATAAAGCATTTTAGATTTAACGTTAAAGCAAGGTATTCTAACGGATGATAAAACTTATTTGATAAAATATGTAACAATGTTTAAAAGAGTCGCTATTAATTAAACAAAATCAGCAAAAATCCAAACATTAAGATTTAGCGATACATTTTCATATAGGATTTACCGTAAGTTCTTTGAAGTATGTCCTTTAATACCTCACCAATTGTTCTAATGAATACTCCCGGGTATCATTTAGGAGCTGCAGTAACATTCCTAAATTATTGTTTTCAGCTGTTTTATCCCTCCATTTCCTCAATATGATGAATCGCGCTAGGTCATCGTTGTTTGGGTAGTCGTTGACGGTCGTGTCAGCTTCATGAAATGCGTCTTCTATCCTCAGTATCCTTGCTAATGACAGTGCACTATCCTTTCCTAACTTCTTAGCAAGTCTTCCCAGTATCTTGTCATCCATTGGCCGCCCACTTAATAGTTCGTTCCTGCCAACTTCTTCCGACTGTTATGAAAGAAGAACAATTATGACTATTTTTGTGTCGCCTGCGTCACACTTTAACCTGCAACCTAACCTGGGCCATAGCTTGAAAAGTATTGTACCTATTTTCATGAAACTTAAAATATATCTTCTTCTTAACCCAAGGAATGTTGTTACATAAAATGTCTAATAACTCTGACTTCCATTTTGGAGTCATGCCCCTTTCAATAAAACTTTAACCTGCAACGGGGGTCACTCCACAGCTTAATGTACATTTCTCAATAATCAAACCCATGACAAGCCCTTAGCCTGAATCCTTGAGCAAAGATAAATCACACCATCATTGTGTCATACATTTCGTAGAAGACACTAAAATTACCCATGTTTCCATACCAAATAAAAGTATCAAAAAGCAATTTCTGTACAACTTTAGTCCCATTTCTTTAAGATTACCCCACCCTTCAAAACATGCTAAAAAAGCAATGTTAGCAATAATTAAAATGTCAATAAATAAAAACAAGAAGATTTTTTCTAAGCATATCAGGGTCATTTTTACACTCATCATGCTCTTGCATATCAGGAAATGCTAAATTTTACATACCTTCGCCGGCTTTATAAAAAAGTTATTCCATGCTGATCACCCCGTGAGTCAAAATCAGCCATTTTACCTACTTTTTGAACGTTTCTTATTTTTTTTCGCATTTTTCTATTTATAGCCTCCAAAACCCCAAAGAATGCATATTCCAATGTATCAAAATAAACGTAGAAGTACTCAAAACTACTGAAAAAACCCCATCAAACATGCACTTCATAATTATTATAAATACCATCCATGGACCTAAAAGATACTTAGTTGATTTACACCATGGACAACTGAGGAGTGCCCCCAACGTAACCTAGCTCATAACTGGTCATAACTTAAAAAAAATTTGACATATGTTCATGAAACATCAAACACATTTTTATCTTATCACATACAATATTGTTAACCAGACCAATAACTCTGACTTTCATTTCAGAAGAGTTATGCCCCTTTCATAAACCTTTAACCTGCAACATAACGAGCTCATAATTGGTCATAACTTAAAAGTATTGACCTATGTTCATGAGACGTCACACACACACATTTTCATATTTACCAAAGGAATGTTGTCAAACATGTCAAATAACTCTGACTATCAATTTGGCAGCGTTATGCCCCTTTTCATAAAACCTCAACCTGCAACCTAACCTAGCTCATAACTTGGCAAAATATTGACCTATGGTCATGAAAACGTTATACAGTTCTTCCTTATCAATTATCCAATGCAGATTTATGCCCCTTTTCATAAGCTTTAACACTTTACAAAAAACACCCTCTGTCTTTACTTGCTGAAATAATCTCATGGCAGGCGACACAAGTGTTCCATGGAACACCCTTCTACTAGTAGTATAAAAAGTTTATGGGAATTGGCGTAACAATGTGTGAAATTTCTAACTCGGAATAAATAGCTAAACAATTGAAATAATACCTTGGCAGCATAACACGTATCTGGATACCATCTGTTTAGTGCCTCATGAGCGGTGACCATGTGTCTTTCTTTTTTATTTGACGGGGTACACATCATTTCCTCATTGTGTAGTAGACGTTCAAACGAAATGTAGGATGGTGGCATTTGGTGTAGAGGACAACACAGATAAAAGATCGGCGTAATAGTCAGTTTTTGGTACGTTTTCAATAGTTCATCTATGTTCGTTTTTACTATGGCTATACAACTATCACAGTGCAATTGCTTGAGACGCTTACACTTACTAAAGTTAATAATGTACATATAGATATTCGATTGTTTCCAGAACATTTCAAGAAGACAGTACTCGTCATATATACGAAAAC
>JAWPHD010023355.1:0-22323 GCA_037043455.1 Cyrtodaria siliqua | reverse complement strand
CCCGGTCCACACACAGCCACCTCCCTAGCCACACACAGCGTACCGCCCTACCACACACAGAGTACCGCCCCGTGCCACACACAGCGACCTCCCAGCCACACACTGCTACTTGTCCCAGCCACACACAGCACCCCCCAGCCACTCACAGCAGCCCTGCCCTTCCACACAAAGCTCCTCCCGGCTCACTCATATGACCTGCCCTGCCACACACAATGACCTGCCCGGCCACAAACTTGAGACCTCCCGGCCACACACCGTGACCGCCCGGCCACACACAGAGACCTCCCCGCCTCACACATGAGGACCGCCCGGCCACACACAGAGTCCCCCTGGCCACTCAGTGAGGAAAACACCACCGGCCACTCACCGATACCGCCCGCCGACACAGCGTACCGCCCGGCCACACACAGATTACCCCCCGTGCCACCACATAGTGACCTCCCGTCGACACACCTAGTACCTGCCCGGCCACACACCGATACCTCCCTGGCCACACACAAATGACCGCCCCGCCACACACAGCGTAACGCCCTGCCACACACAGTGACCCCCCGTGCCACTCACATGATGACCGCCCTGGCCACACATAGACCTCCACACACTGCTACCGCCCTCCACACACAGATACCTCCCTGTGCCACACACACCTACCTCCCATCCACACACAGGCTACCTGCCCAGCCACACACTGAGACCTCCCAGCCACACTATACCGCCCAGTCCACACACAGTCTACCCCCAGCCAACTCTACATCGACCTGCCCAGCACCACGACAGGTTACGCAGCCCAGCCAATCACAGTCAACCGCCCTGCCACTAACAGCGACCCCCAGACCACCCACAGCGACCGTGACCCTCGGCCCCTGCTCACACACTGCTACCTGCCCGGTCCAAACATATGACCGCCCTGGCCACTCACATAGACCGCCCTTGCCACACACAGAGTCCGCCCGCCACCCACTGATAGGACGGCTCCAGTGCACCACACAGAGACCGCCCTACCACACACAGTAGACCGTCCCGGGCCAAACACAGTAGACCTGCCCTGCACACCCAGTGACCGCCGAGTCCCACACAGAGTACCGCCCAGACTCACCAACCTCGCCACGCTCACACCCCCCCACCCCGGCGGAGGTAGCACCGTTGCGCACATGCGCGACATCAATTCAGATCTACCACCTCTCAGTTCACAACTACCCCATGACTCAACAGAACAACCACCTCATCCCATCGAACATCCCCACTCTCATCAAGACCTTCTCCACATCTATCTCCAAACAACCATCATTACATCCGTACAACCACATCTCACTTCCGAACTTACACATATACATTCCGTTCTTACCACATAACATCCGTTCTTACGCATATATAAACAGTTCTTCCGCATATGTCATCAGTTTTACGCATAAATATTCAGTCTTATACATAATAACAGTTCATCCACCATATCTGTTTCAGTCTGACGCATATTAATGCAGTTTTTACTCATATTATATTCAGTTCTTACACATATATTCAGTTCTTACACATATATCTTCAGTTCTTACGCATATATATTCAGTTCTTACGTATATATATTCCGTTCTTACACATATATATTCCGATCTTACGCATATATATATCTTACACATATATTCCGTACTTACACATAATATTCCGTTTTTACACATATATATTCCGTTCTAACGCATTAGTATATTCGGTTCTTACAAATATATCTTCCGTATTTCTTACACGTATAGTCCTTCTTCACGTATAAACGCCGTTCTTACACATAAATTTCCGTTTTACACATATATATTCCGTTCTTACTCATATACTTCGTTCTTACACGTATATATTCGTTTATAAACACACATATATTAGTGGTGGCCCCCCCCCGCCCGCCCGCCGGTTTACCATATATTCCGTCTTACACATATTATTCTGTTCTTACACATATATATTCCGTTCTTACACGTATATATTCTGTTCTTACACATATATATTCCGTTCTTACAATATATATTCCGTTCTTACACATATATTCCGTTCTTACGCAAATATATTCAGTTCTTTCGCATATATATTCTGTTTTTTAGCATATATATTCAGTTCCTACGCATATATATTCAGTTCTTACGCATATATATGCCGTCTTACTCATATATATTACGTTTCTTACGCATATATATTCAGGTTCTTAGGCATATATATTCCGTTCTTACGCATATATAGTTCAGTTCTTTACACATATATATTCACTTCTTACACATATATATTCCGTTCTTACAAATATATATTCCGTTCTTACACGTACATATTCCGTTCTTACACATTAAATTCCGTTCTTACACTATAGTTATTCCATTCTTACACATATATATTCCGTTCTTACACATATATATTCAGTTCTACACATATATATTCACTTCTTACACATATATATTCATCTTACATATAGATATATATTCCGTTCTTACACATATATACACATATATATTCCGTTCTAACACATATATATCCGTCTTACACATATTTATTCCGTTTCTTACACATATATATTCCGTACTTACACATATATATTCACTTCTTACACATATATATTCACTTCTTACACATATATATTCGTTCTTACAAATATATATTCCGTTCTTATACGTACATATTCCTTTCTTACACATATATATTCCGTTTTACACATATATATTCCGTTCTCACGAATATATATTCAGTTCTTACGCATACATATTCAGTTCTTACACATATATAGTCAGTTCTTACAGGTATATATTCAGTTCTTACGCATATATATCAGTTTTACGCATATATATTCATTTCTTACACATATATTGTTCAGTTCTTACAGATATATATTCTGTTCTTACACATATATATTCAGTCTTACACATATATATTCAGTTCTTACAAATATATATTCACTTATTACACATATATATCAGTTCTTACACATATATATTCAGTCTTACAAATATATATTCACTTATTACACATATATATTCAGTTCTTAGGCATATATATTCAGTTCTTACGCATATATATTCATTTCTTACACAATATATGTTCAGTTCTTACACATATATTTCAGTTCGTTTCACGCACATGAATCCGTTCTTTACACATAATATTTCCGTTCTTACACATATATATTCCGTCTTACACATATATATTCAGTACTTACACATATATATTCAGTTCTTACACATATATATTCACTTCTTACACATATATATTCTGTTCTTAGACATATATATTCCGTTCTTACACGTACATATTCCGTTCTTACACATATAAATTCCGTTCTTACACATATATATTAAGTTCTTACACATATATATTCCATTCTTACACATATTTATTCGTTCTTACACATATATATTCCGTTCTTACACATATATTCCGTTCTTACGCATATATCTTCAGTTCTTTACGCATATATATTCATTTCTTACGCATATGTATTTAGTTTTACGCATATATATTCAGTACTACACATATATAATCAGTTCTTACACATATATATTCAGTTCTGAGCATATATGTTCAGTTCTTACGCATATATATTCAGTTTTTACTCATATATATTCAGTTCTTAACACATATATTCATTCTTACACATATATATTCAGTTCTTACGCATATATATTCAGTCTTACGTATATATATTCCGTTCTTACACATATATATTCCGTTCTTACGCATATATATTCTTACACATATATTCCGTTCTTACACATATATATTCCGTTCTTACACATATATATTCCGTTCTAACGCATATATATTCCGTTCTTACAAATATATATTCCGTTCTTACACGTATATTCCGTTCTTACACATATATATTCCGTTTTACAGCATATATATTCCGTTCTTACAAATATATATTCCGTTATTACACGTATATATTCCGTTCTTACACGTATATATTCCGTTCTTACACAGATATATTCCGTTTTTTACACATATATATTCCGTTCTTACACATATATTCCGTTCTTACACGTATATATTCCGTTATTACACACATATATTCCGTTTTACACATATATATTCCGTTCTTACACATATAAGTTCTGTTCTTAAACATATATATATATTCCGTTCTTACACGTATATATTCCGTTCTTACACATATATATTCCGTTCTTACAAATATATATTCCGTTCTTACACATATTTCCTGTTCTTACGCATATATATTCAGTTCTTTCGCATATATATTCAGTTTTAAGCATATATATTCAGTTCTTACGCATATATATTCAGTTTTTACACATATATATTCAGTTCTAACGAATATATATTCCGTTCTTACACATATATATTCAGTTCTTACACATATATATTCCGGTCTTACACATATATATTACGTTCTTACGCATATATATTCACTTCTTACACATATATATTCCGTTCTTACAAATATATATTCCGTTTTTACACATATATATTCCGTTCTTACACATATATTCCGTTCTTACACGTATATATCCGTTATTACACACATATATTCCGTTTTTAACACATATATATTCCGTTCTTACACATATATATTCTGGTTTCTTAAACATATATATATATTCCGTTCTTACACGTATATATTCCGTTCTTACACATATATATTCCGTTCTTGCAAATATATTATTCCGTTCTTACACATATATTCCGTTCTTACGCATATATATTCAGTTCTTTCGCATATAATTCAGTTTTAAGCATATAATTTCAGTTTCTTACGCATATATATTCAGTTTTTACACATATATATTCAGTTCTAAACGCATATATATTCCGTTCTTACACATATATATTCAGTTCTTACACATATATATTCCGTTCTTACACATATATATTACGTTCTTACGCCTATATATTCAGTTCTTAGGCATATATATTCCGTTCTTACGCATATATATCCAGTTCTTACACATATATATTCACTTCTTACACATATATATTCCGTTCTTACAATATATATTCCGTCTTACACGTACATATTCCGTTCTTACACATATATATTCCGTTCTTACACATATATATTCAGTTCTTACACATATATATTCACTTCTTACACATATATATTCTGTTCTTAGACATATATATTCCGTTCTTACACGTACATATTCCGTTCTTACACATATAAATTCCGTTCTTACACATATATATTAAGTTCTTACACATATATATTCCATTCTTACACATATTTATTCCGTTCTTACACATATATATTCCGTTCTTACACATATATTCCGTTCTTACGCATATATCTTCAGTTCTTACGCATATATATTCATTTCTTACGCATATGTATTTAGTTTTACGCATATATATTCAGTACTTACACATATATAATCAGTTCTTACACATATATATTCAGTTCTGAGGCATATATGTTCAGTTCTTACGCATATATATTCAGTTTTACTCATATATATTCAGTTCTTACACATATATTCAGTTCTTACACATATATATTCAGTTCTTACGCATATATATTCAGTTCTTACGTATATATATCCGTTCTTACACATATATATTCCGTTCTTACGCATATATATTCTTACACATATATTCCGTTCTTACACATATATATTCCGTTCTTACACATATATATTCCGTTCTAACGCATATATATTCCGTTCTTACAAATATATATTCCGTTCTTACACGTATATATTCCGTTCTTACACGTATATATTCCGTTCTTACACATATATATTCCGTTTTTACACATATATATTCCGTTCTTACAAATATATATTCCGTTCTTACACGTATATATTCCGTTCTTACACGTATATATTCCGTTCTTACACATATATATTCCGTTTTTACACATATATATTCCGTTCTTACACATATATTCCGTTCTTACACGTATATATTCCGTTATTACACACATATATTCCGTTTTTACACATATATATTCCGTTCTTACACATATATATTCTGTTCTTAAACATATATATATATTCCGTTCTTACACGTATATATTCCGTTCTTACACATATATATTCCGTTCTTACAAATATATATTCCGTTCTTACACATATATTCCGTTCTTACGCATCTATATTCAGTTCTTTCGCATATATATTCAGTTTTAAGCATATATATTCAGTTCTTACGCATATATATTCAGTTTTTACACATATATATTCAGTTCTAACGCATATATATTCCATTCTTACACATATATATTCAGTTCTTACACATATATATTCCGTTCTTACACATATATATTACGTTCTTACGCATATATATTCACTTCTTACACATATATATTCCGTTCTTACAAATATATATTCCGTTTTTACACATATATATTCCGTTCTTACACATATATTCCGTTCTTACACGTATATATTCCGTTATTACACACATATATTCCGTTTTTACACATATATATTCCGTTCTTACACATATATATTCTGTTCTTAAACATATATATATATTCCGTTCTTACACGTATATATTCCGTTCTTACACATATATATTCCGTTCTTGCAAATATATATTCCGTTCTTACACATATATTCCGTTCTTACGCATATATATTCAGTTCTTTCGCATATATATTCAGTTTTAAGCATATATATTCAGTTCTTACGCATATATATTCAGTTTTTACACATATATATTCAGTTCTAACGCATATATATTCCGTTCTTACACATATATATTCAGTTCTTACACATATATATTCCGTTCTTACACATATATATTACGTTCTTACGCCTATATATTCAGTTCTTAGGCATATATATTCCGTTCTTACGCATATATATCCAGTTCTTACACATATATATTCACTTCTTACACATATATATTCCGTTCTTACAAATATATATTCCGTTCTTACACGTACATATTCCGTTCTTACACATATATATTCCGTTCTTACACATATATATTCAGTTCTTACGCATATATATTCCGTTTTTACACATATATATTCCGTTCTTACACATATATATACCGTTCTTACACATATATATTCAGTTCTTACACATATATATTCACTTCTTACACATATATATTCAGTTCTGACACATATATATTCTGTTCTTACACATATATACACATATATATTCCGTTCTTACACATATATATTCCGTTCTTACACGTACATATTCCGTTCTTACACATATATATTCCGTTGTTACACATATATATTCAGTTCTTACGCATATATATTCAGTTCTTATGCATATATATACAGTTCTTACGCATATATATTCAGTTCTTACGCATATATATTCCGTTCTTTCGAATATATATTCAGTTTTACGCATATATATTGAGTTCTTACTCTTATATTCTCCGTTCGTACACATATATATTCTGTTCTTACACATATATATTCCGTTCTTACACGTATATATTCCGTTCTTACAAATATATATTCCGTTCTTATGCATATAAGAACGGAATATATATGTGTAAGAACTGAATATATACGTGTAAGAACGGAATATATATGTGTAAGAAGTGAATATATGTGTAAGAACTGAATATATATGTGTAAGAACGGATTATATATGTGTAAAAACGGAATATATATGTGTATGAACGGAATATATATGCGTAAGAACTGAATATATATGTGTAAGAACGGAATATATATGTGTAAGAACGGAATATGTACGTGTAAGCACGGAATATATATTTGTAAGAACGGAATATATATGTGTAAGAAGTGAACATATATGTGTAAGAACTGAATATATATGCTTAAGAACGGAATATATATGCCTAAGAACTGAAAATATATGCGTAAGAACGGAATATATATGTGTAAGACCGGAATATATATGTGTAAGATCGGAATAATTATGTGTAAGAATGGAATATATATGTGTAAGAACTTAATATATATGTGTAAAAACGGAATATATATGTGTAAAAACGGAATATGGACATGTAAGAACGGAATATATATGTGTAAGAACTAAATACATATGTGTAAGAACTGAACATATATGTGTAAGAAATGAATATATATGCGTAAGAACTGAATATATATGCGTAAGAACTGAATATATATGCGTAAGAACTGAATAAATATCTGTAAGAACTGAATATATATGTGTAAGAACGGAATATATATGTGTAAGAACTGAATATATATGTGTAAGAACTGAACATATATGTGTAAGAAATGAATATATATACGTAAGAACTGAATATGTATGCGTAAGAACTGAATATATATGCGTAAGAACTGAATATATATCTGTAAGAACTGAATATATATGTGTAAGAACGGAATATATATGTGTAAGAACTGAAAATATATGTGTAAGAACTGAATATATATGTGTAAGAACGGAATATATATGAGTAAGAACGGAATAAATATGTGTAAGAACGGAATATATATATGTAAGAACTGAATATATGTGTAAAAACTGAATATATATATGCGTTAGAACGGAATATATATGTGTAAGAAATGAATATATGTGCGTAAGAACTGAATATATATGTGTAAGAACGGAATATATATGTGTAAGAACGGAATATATACGTGTAAGAACGGAATATATATGTGTAAGAACGGAATATATATGTGTAAGAACTGAATATATATGTTCAAGAACTGAATATATGTGTAAGAACTGAATATATATTTGTATGAAACTGAATATATATGTGTAAGAACTGAATATATATGCGTAAGAACTGAATATATATGCGTAAGAAAGGAATATATTTGTGTAAGAACGGAATATATATGTGTAAGAACGGAATATATGTGTGTATATATGTGTAAGCACGGAATATATATGTGTAAGAACTGAATATATATGTGTAACAAGTAAATATATATGCGTAAGAACTGAATATATATGTGTAAGAGTGGAATATATATGTGTAAGAACGGAATATATATGTGTAAGAACGGAATATGTACGTGTAAGAACGGAATATATATGTGTAAGAACTTAACATATATGTGTAAGAAATGAATATATATGCGTAAGAACTGAATATATATGCCTAAGAACTGAATATATATCTGTAAGAACTGAATATATATGTGTAGGAACTGAATATATATGCGTAAGAACGGAATATATATGTGTAAGATGTGAATATATATGTGTAATAACTGAATATATAATGTGTAAGAACGGAATATATATGTGTAAGAACGGAATAAATATGTGTAAGAACGGAATATATATGTGTAAGAACTGAATATATATGCGTAAAAACTGAATATATATGCGTAAAAACTGAATATATATGCGTAAGAACTGAATATATATGCGTAAGAACTGAATATATATGCGTAAGAACTGTATATATATGTGTAAGAACTTAATATATATGTGTAAGAACGGAATATATACGTGTAAGAACGGAATATATATGTGAAAGAACGGAATATATATGTGTAAGAACAGAATATATATGTGTAAAAACGGAATATATGTGTAAGAACGGAATATATATGCGTAAGAACGGAATATATATGTGTAAGATGTGAATATATATGCGTAAGAACTGAATATATATGCATAAGAACTGAATATATATGTGTAAGAACTGAATATATATGAGTAAGAACTGAATATATACGTGTAAGAACGGAATATATACGTGTAAGAACGGAATATATACGTGTAAGAACGGAAAATATATGCGTTAGAACGGAATATATATGTGTAGGAAGTGAATATATATGTGTAAGAACGGAATATATTTTTGTAAGAACGGAATATATACGTGTAAAAACGGAATATATACGTGTAAGAACGGAATATATATGTGTAAGAACAGAATATATATGTGTAAGAACGGAATATATATGTGTAAAAACGGAATATATATGTGTAAGAACGGAATATATACGTGTAAGAACGGAATATATACGTGTAAGAACGGAATATATATGTGTAAAAACGGAATATATACGTGTAAGAACGGAATATATAAGTGTAAGAACGGAATATATACGTGTAAGAACGAAATATATATGCGTTAGAACGGAATATATATGTGTAAGAACTGAATATATATGTGTAAGAACTGAATATATGTGTAAGAACTGAATATATACGTGTAAGAACGGAATATATACGTGTATGAACGGAATATATACGTGTAAGAACGGAAAATAAATGCGTTAGAACGGAATATATATGTGTAAGAAGTGAATATATATGTGTAAGAACTGAATATATATGTGTAAGAACTGAATATATATGTGTAAGAACGGAATATATATGTGTAAAAACGGAATATGTACGTGTAAGAACGGAATATATATGAGTAAGAACTGAACATATATGTGTAAGAAATGAATATATATGTCTAAGAAGTGAATATATATGTGTAATAACGGAATATATATGCCTTAGAACGGAATATATATGTGTATGAAGTGAATATATATGTGTAAGAACTGAATATATATGTGTAAGAACTGAATATATATGTGTAAGAACGGAATATATATGTGTAAAAACGGAATATGTACGTGTAAGAACGGAATATATATGAGTAAGAACTGAACATATATGTGTAAGAACTGAATATATATGCGTAAGAACTGAATATATATGCGTCAGAACTGAATATATATGCGTAAAAACTGAATATATATGCGTAAGAACGGAATATATATGCGTTAGAACTGAATATATATGAGTAAGAACGGAAAATATATGTGTAAGAACTTAATATATATGTGTTAGAACTGAATATATATGTGTAAGAACGGAATATGTACGTGTAAGAACGAAATATTTATGTGTAAGAACGGAATATGTACGTGTAAGAACGGAATATATGTGTAAGAACTGAACATATATGTGTAATAAATGAATATATATGCGTAAGAACTGAATATATATGCGTAAGAACGGAATATATATATGTTTAATAACTGAATATATATGCGTAAAACTGAATATATATGCGTAAGAACTGAACATATATGTGTAATAAATGAATATATATGCGTAAGAACTGAATATATGTGCGTAAGAACGGAATATATATGTGTAAGAACGGAATATATATGCGTAAGAACTGAATATATATGTTTAAGAACGGAATATATATGTGTCAGAACGGAATATATATATGTAAGAACGGAATATATACTTGTAAGAACGGAATATATATGTGTAAGAACGGAATATATATGTGTAAGAACGGAATATATATGTGTAAGAACTGAATATATATGTGTAAGAACTAAATATATATTTGTAAGAACTGAGTATATATAAGTAAGAACTGAATATATATGCGTAAGATCTATATGCTTGTAAGAACCAAATATATATGTGTAAGAACTGAATATATATGCGTAAGAACGGACCTAAGAACTGAATATATATGCGTAAGTACGGAATATATATGTGTAAGTACGGAATATATATGTGTAAAAACTGAATATATATGTGTAAGAACGGAATATATGTGTAAGAATATATATGCCTAAGAACGGAATATATATGTGTAAGAACGGAATATATATGCGTAAGAACTGAATATATATGTGTAAAAACTGAATATATATGCGTAAGAACTGAATATATATGATTAAAACTCAATATATATGCGAAAGAACTGAATATATATGCGTAAGAACGGAATATATGTGTAAGAACGGAATATATATTTGTAATAACGGAATATATATGTGTAAGAACGGAATATATACGTGTAAGAACGCAATATATATGTGTAAGAACAGAATATATATGTGTAAGAACGGAATATATATGTGTAAAAACGGAATATATATGTGTAAGAACGGAATATATATGTGTAAGAACGGAATATATATGTGTAAAAACGGAATATATATGTGTAAGAACGGAATATATACGTGTAAGAACGGAATATATCTGTGTAAGAACGGAATATATATGTGAAAAAAAGGAATATATATGTGTAAGAACGGAATATATACGTGTTAGAACGGAATATATACGTGTAAGAACGGAATATATATGCGTTAGAACGGAATATATATGTGTAAGAACGGAATATATATGTGTAAGAACGGAATATATAGGTAAGAATATATATGCGTAAGAACGGAATATATATGTTTAAGAACGGAATATATATGCGTAAGAACTGAATACATGTGTAAGAACTGAATATATATGAGTAAAACTGAATATATATGCGTAAGAACTAAACATATATGCGTAAGAACTGAATATATATGCGTAAAAACTGAATATATATGTGTAAGAACTGAATATATATGCGTAAAACTGAATACATATGCGTAAGAACTGAATATATATGCGTAAGAACTGAATATATATGCGTAAAGCTGAATATATATGCGAAAGAACGGAATATATATGCGTAAGAACGGAATATATATGTGTAAGAACGGAATATATATGTGTAAGAACGGAATAAATATGTTTAAGAATGGAATATATATGTGTAAGAACTGAATATATATGTGTAAGAACTGAATAAATATGTGTAAGAACTGAATTTATATGTGTAAGAACTGAATATATAGGCATAAGAACAGAATATATATGCGTAAGAACTGAATATATATGCGTAAGAACTGAATATATATGCGTAAGTACGGAATATATATGTGTCGGAACGGAATATATACGTGTAAGAACGGAATATATATGTGTAGGAACGGAATATATACGTGTAAGAACTGAATATATATGTGTAAGAAATGAATATATATGCGTAAGAACTGAACATATATGTGTAAGAACTGAATATATATGTGTAAGAACTGAATATATATTTGTAAGAACTGAATATATATGCGTAAGAACGGAATATATATGTGTAAGTACGGAATATATATGTGTAAGAACGGAATATGTACGTGTAAGAACCTAACATATATGTGTAAGAGCTGAATATATATGTGTAAGAAGTGAATATATATGTGTAAGAACTGAATATATATGTGTAAGAACTCAATATATATGTGTAAGAACGGAATATATATGTGTAAGAACGGAATATATATGTGTAAGAACGTAATATGTACGTGTAAGAACGGAATATATATGAGTAAGAACTGAACATATATGTGTAAGAAATGAATATATATGCGTAAGAAGTGAATATATATGCGTAAGAACTGAATATATATGCGTAAGAACTGAATATATATCTGTAAAAACTGAATATATATTGTGTGAGAACGGAATATATATGTGTAAGATGTGAATATATATGTGTAAGAACTGAATTTATATGTGTAAGAACGGAATATATATGTGTAAGAACGGAATATATATGCGTATAACTGAATATATATGCGTAAGAACTGAACATATTCGTGTAAGAAATGAATAGATATGCGTAAGAACTGAATATATATGCGTAAGAACGGAATATATATGTGTAAGAACGGAATATATACCTGTAAGAACGGAATATATATGTGTAAGAACGGAATATATATGTGTAAGAACTGAATATATATGTGTAAGAACTGAATATATATGTGTAAGAACTGAATATATATGTGTAAGGAGTATATATATATGTGTAAGAACTGAATATATATGTGTAAGAACGGAATATATATGTTTAAGAACGGAATATATATGTGTAAGAACGGAATATGTACGTGTAAGAACGGAATATATATGTGTAAGAACTGAACATATATGTGTAAGAAATTAATATATATGCGTAAGAACTGAATATATATGCGTAAGAACTGAATATATATCTGTAAGAACTGAATATATATGTGTACGAATTGAATATATATGCGTAAGAACTGAATATATATGCGTAAGAACTGAATATATATGTGTAAATACGGAATATATATGTGTAAGAACGGAATATGTACGTGTAAGAACGGAATATATATGTGTAAGAACGGAATATTTATGTGTAAGAACGGAAAAAATATGTGTAAGAACGGAATATATATGTGTAAGAACTGAATATATATGTGTAAGAACGGAATATATACGTGTTAGAACGGAATATATATGTGTAAGAACAGAATATAAACGTTTAAGAACGGAAAAATATATGTGTAAAAACGGTATTTATATGTGTAAGAACGGAATATATACGTGTAAGAACGGAATATATACCTGTAAGAACCGAATATATATGTGTTAGAACGTAATATATATGCGTTAGAACGGAAGATATATGTGTAATAACGGAATATATATGTGTAAGAACTGAACATATGTGTAAGAATATATTTGCGTAAGAACGGAATATATATGTGTAAGAACGGAATATATATGCGTAAGAACTGAATATATATGCGTAAGAACTGAATATATATGCGTAAGTACGGAATATATATGTGTCGGAACGGAATATATACGTGTAAGAACGGAATATATATGTGTAGGAACGGAATATATACGTGTAAGAACTGAATATATATGTGTAAGAAATGAATATATATGCGTAAGAACTGAACATATATGTGTAAGAACTGAATATATATGTGTAAGAACTGAATATATATTTGTAAGAACTGAATATATATGCGTAAGAACGGAATATATATGTGTAAGTACGGAATATATATGTGTAAGAACGGAATATGTACGTGTAAGAACCTAACATATATGTGTAAGAGCTGAATATATATGTGTAAGAAGTGAATATATATGTGTAAGAACTGAATATATATGTGTAAGAACTCAATATATATGTGTAAGAACGGAATATATATGTGTAAGAACGGAATATATATGTGTAAGAACGTAATATGTACGTGTAAGAACGGAATATATATGAGTAAGAACTGAACATATATGTGTAAGAAATGAATATATATGCGTAAGAAGTGAATATATATGCGTAAGAACTGAATATATATGCGTAAGAACTGAATATATATCTGTAAAAACTGAATATATATTGTGTGAGAACGGAATATATATGTGTAAGATGTGAATATATATGTGTAAGAACTGAATTTATATGTGTAAGAACGGAATATATATGTGTAAGAACGGAATATATATGCGTATAACTGAATATATATGCGTAAGAACTGAACATATTCGTGTAAGAAATGAATAGATATGCGTAAGAACTGAATATATATGCGTAAGAACGGAATATATATGTGTAAGAACGGAATATATACCTGTAAGAACGGAATATATATGTGTAAGAACGGAATATATATGTGTAAGAACTGAATATATATGTGTAAGAACTGAATATATATGTGTAAGGAGTATATATATATGTGTAAGAACTGAATATATATGTGTAAGAACGGAATATATATGTTTAAGAACGGAATATATATGTGTAAGAACGGAATATGTATGTGTAAGAACGGAATATATATGTGTAAGAACTGAACATATATGTGTAAGAAATTAATATATATGCGTAAGAACTGAATATATATGCGTAAGAACTGAATATATATCTGTAAGAACTGAATATATATGTGTACGAATTGAATATATATGCGTAAGAACTGAATATATATGCGTAAGAACTGAATATATATGTGTAAATACGGAATATATATGTGTAAGAACGGAATATGTACGTGTAAGAACGGAATATATATGTGTAAGAACTGAACATATATGTGTAAGAAATTAATATATATGCGTAAAAACTGAATATATATGCGTAAGAACTGAATATATATCTGTAAGAACTGAATATATATGTGTACGAATTGAATATATATGCGTAAGAACTGAATATATATGCGTAAGAACTGAATATATATGTGTAAATACGGAATATATATGTGTAAGAACGGAATATGTACGTGTAAGAACGGAATATATATGTGTAAGAATGGAATATTTATGTGTAAGAACGGAAAAAATATGTGTAAGAACGGAATATATATGTGTAAGAACTGAATATATATGTGTAAGAACGGAATATATACGTGTAAGAACGGAATATATATGTGTAAGAACAGAATATAAACGTTTAAGAACGGAAAAATATATGTGTAAAAACGGTATTTATATGTGTAAGAACGGAATATATACGTGTAAGAACGGAATATATACCTGTAAGAACGGAATATATATGTGTAAGAACGTAATATATATGCGTTAGAACGGAAGATATATGTGTAATAACGGAATATATATGTGTAAGAACTGAACATATGTGTAAGAATATATTTGCGTAAGAACGGAATATATATGTGTAAGAACGGAATATATATGCGTAAGAACTGAATATATATGCGTAAGAACTGAACATATATGCGTAATAACGGAATATGTACGTGTAAGAACGGAATATATATGTTTAAGAACTGAATATATATGTGTAACAACTGAATATATATGTGTAAGAACTGAATATATATGTGTAAGAACTGAATATATATGCCTAAGAACGGAATATATATGTGTAAGAACGAAATATATGTGTAAGAATATATATGCGTAAGAATTGAATATATATGTGTAAGATCTGAATATATATGCGTAAGAACGTGATATATATGTGTAAGAACTGAATATATATGCGTAAGAACGGAATATATATGTGTAAGAACGGAATATATATGCGTAAAAATTGAATATATATGCGTAAGAACTGAATATATATGTGTAAGAACTGAATATATATGTGTAAGAACTGAATATATATGCGTAAGAACTGAATATATATGCATAAGAACTGAATATATATGCGTAAGAACTGAATATATATGCGTCAGAACTGAATATATATGCGTAAGAACTGAATATATATGCGTAAGAACGGAATATATATGCGTAAGAACTGAATATATATGCGTAAGAACGGAAAATATATGTGTAAGAACGGAATATATATGTGTTAAAACTGAATATATATGTGTAAGAACGGAATATGTACGTGTAAGAACGGAATATTTATGTGTAAGAACGGAATATATATGTGTAAGAATGGAATATATATGTGTAAGGGAACGGAATATATATGTGTAAGAACGGAATATATATGTGTAAGAACGGAATATGTACGTGTAAGAACGGAATATATGTGTAAGAACTGAACATATATGTGTAAGAAATGAATATATATGCGTAAGAACTGAATATATATGCGTAAGAACGGAATATATATATGTTTAATAACTGAATATATATGCGTAAAACTGAATACATATGCGTAAGAACTGAACATATATGTGTAATAAATGAATATATATGCGTAAGAACTGAATATATGTGCGTAAGAACGGAATATATATGTGTAAGAACGGAATATATATGCGTAAGAACTGAATATATATGTGTAAGAACGGAATATATATGTGTCAGAACGGAATATATATATGTAAGAACGGAATATATACTTGTAAGAACGGAATATATATGTTTAAGAACGGAATATATATGTGTAAGAACGGAATATATATGTGTAAGAACTGAATATATATGTGTAAGAACTAAATATATATTTGTATGAACTGAGTATATATAAGTAAGAACTGAATATATATGCGTAAGATCTATATGCTTGTAAGAACCAAATATATATGTGTAAGAACTGAATATATATGCGTAAGAACGGACCTAAGAACTGAATATATATGCGTAAGTACGGAATATATATGTGTAAGTACGGAATATATATGTGTAAAAACTGAATATATATGTGTAAGAACGGAATATATGTGTAAGAATATATATGCCTAAGAACGGAATATATATGTGTAAGAACGGAATATATATGCGTAAGAACTGAATATATATGTGTAAAAACTGAATATATATGCGTAAGAACTGAATATGTATGATTAAAACTCAATATATATGCGAAAGAACTGAATATATATGCGTAAGAACGGAATATATGTGTAAGAACGGAATATATATTTGTAATAACGGAATATATATGTGTAAGAACGGAATATATACGTGTAAGAACGCAATATATATGTGTAAGAACAGAATATATATGTGTAAGAACGGAATATATATGTGTAAAAACGGAATATATATGTGTAAGAACGGAATATATACGTGTAAGAACGGAATATATCTGTGTAAGAACGGAATATATATGTGTAAAACCGGAATATATATGTGTAAGAACGGAATATATACGTGTTAGAACGGAATATATACGTGCAAGAACGGAATATATATGTGTTAGAACGGAATATATATGTGTAAGAACGGAATATATATGTGTAAGAACGGAATATATATGTTTAAGAACGGAATATATATGCGTAAGAACTGAATATATATGTGTAAGAACTGAATACATGTGTAAGAACTGAATATATATGAGTAAAACTGAATATATATGCGTAAGAACTAAACATATATGCGTAAGAAATGAATATATATGCGTAAAAACTGAATATATATGTGTAAGAACTGAATATATATGCGTAAAACTGAATACATATGCGTAAGAACTGAATATATATGCGTAAGAACTGAATATATATGCGTAAAGCTGAATATATATGAGAAAGAACGGAATATATATGCGTAAGAACAGAATATATATGTGTAAGAACGGAATATATATGTGTAAGAACGGAATAAATATGTTTAAGAATGGAATATATATGTGTAAGAACTGAATATATATGTGTAAGAACTGAATAAATATGTGTAAGAACTGAATTTATATGTGTAAGAACTGAATATATAGGCATAAGAACAGAATATATATGCGTAAGAACTGAATATATATGCGTAAGAACTGAATATATATGCGTAAGTACGGAATATATATGTGTAGGAACGGAATATATATGTGTAAGAACGGAATATATATGTGTAGGAACGGAATATATACGTGTAAGAACTGAATATATATGTGTAAGAACTGAATATATATGCGTAAGTACTGAACATATATGTGTAAGAACTGAATATATATGTGTAAGAACTGAATATATATTTGTAAGAACTGAATATATATGCGTAAGAACGGAATATATATGTGTAAGTACGGAATATATATGTGTAAGAACGGAATATGTACGTGTAAGAACCTAACATATATGTGTAAGACCTGAATATATATGTGTAAGAAGTGAATATATATGTGTAAGAACTGAATATATATGTGTAAGAACTCAATATATATGTGTAAGAACGGAATATATATATGTAACAACAGAATATATACGTGTAAGAACGGAATATATATGCGTAAGAACTGAATATATATGTGTAAGAACTGAATATATATGTGTAAGAACTGAAAATATATGCGTAGGAACTGAATATATATGCGTAAAATTGGAATATATATGCGTAAGAACTGAATATATATCTGTAAGAACTGAATATATATTGTGTGAGAACGGAATATATATATGCAAGATGTGAATATATATGTGTAAGAACTGAATTTATATGTGTAAGAACGGAATATATATGTGTAAGAACGGAATATATATGCGTATAACTGAATATATATGCGTAAGAACTGAACATATTCGTGTAAGACATGAATAGATATGCGTAAGAACTGAATATATATGCGTAAGAACGGAATATATATGTGTAAGAACGGAATATATATGCGTAAGAACTGAATATATATGTGTAAGAACGGAATGTATACGTGTAAGAACGGAATATATATGTGTAAGAACGGAATATATACCTGTAAGAACGTAATATATATGTGTAAGAACGGAATATATATGTGTAAGAACTGAATATATATGTGTAAGAACTGAATATATATGTGTAAGAACTGAATATATATTTGTAAGAAACTGAATATATATGTGTAAGAACTGAATATATATGTGTAAGAACGGAATATATACGTGTAAGAACGGAATATATACGTGTAAGAACGGAATATATATGTGTAAAAACGGAATATATATGTGTAAGAACGGAATATATACGTGTAAGAACGGAATATGTATGTGTAAGAACGGAATATATATGCGTTAGAACGGAATATATATGTGTAAGAACGGAATATATATGTGTAAGAACGGAATATATGTGTAAGAATATATATGCGTAAGAACGGAATATATATGTGTAAGAACGGAATATATATGCGTAAGAACTGAATATATATGTGTAAGAACTGAATATATGTGTAAGAACTGAATATATATGAGTAAAACTGAATATATATGCGTAAGAACTAAACATATATGCGTAAGAACTGAATATATATGCGTAAGAACTGAATATATATGTGTAAGAACTGAATATATATGTGTAAGAACTGAATATATATGCGTAAAACTGAATACATTTGCGTAAGAACTGAATATATATGTGTATATATGTGTAAGAACGGAATATATATGTGTAAGAACTGAATATATATGTGTAAGAACTGAATATATATGCGTAAAACTGAATACATATGCGTAAGAACTGAATATATATGTGTATATATGTGTAAGAACGGAATATATATGTGTAAGAACTGAATATATATGTGTAAGAAGTGAATATATATGTGTAAGAACTGAATATATATGCGTAAGAACTGAATATATATGCGTAAGAACTGAATATATATGCGTAAAAACTGAATATATATGCGTAAGAACGGAATATATGCGTAAGAACTGAACATATATGTGTAAGAAATGAATATATATGCGTAAGAACTGAATATATATGCGTAAGAACGGAATATATATATGTGTAATAACTGAATATATGTGCGTAAAAGTGAATATATATGCGTAAGAACTGAACATATATGTGTAATAAATGAATATATATGCGTAAGAACTGAATATATGTGCGTAAGAACGGAATATATATGTGTAAGAACGGAATATATATGCGTAAGAACTGAATATATATGTGTAAGAACGGAATATATATGTGTAAGAACGGAATATATATATGTAAGAACGGAATATATACTTCTAAGAACGGAATATATATGTGTAAGAACGGAATATATATGTGTAAGAACGGAATATATATGTGTAAGAACTGAATATATATGTGTAAGAACTAAATATATATTTGTAAGAACTGAATATATATGAGACAGAACTGAATATATATGCGTAAGATCTATATGTGTGTAAGAACCAAATATATATGTGTAAGAACTGAATATATATGCGTAAGAACGGACCTAAGAACTGAATATATATGCGTAAGTACGGAATATATATGTGTAAGAACTGAATATATATGTGTAAGAACGGAATATATACGTGTAAGAACGGAATATATACGTGTAAGAACGGAATATATATGTGTAAAAACGGAATATATATGTGTAAGAACGGAATATATACGTGTTAGAACGGAATATATACGTGTAAGAACGGAATATGTATGTGTAAGAACGGAATATATATGCGTTAGAACGGAATATATATGTGTAAGAACGGAATATATATGTGTAAGAACGGAATATATGTGTAAGAATATATATGCGTAAGAACGGAATATATATGTGTAAGAACGGAATATATATGCGTAAGAACTAAATATATATGTGTAAGAACTGAATATATGTGTAAAAACTGAATATATATGTGTATATATGTGTAAGAACGGAATATATATGTGTAAGAACTGAATATATATGTGTAAGAACTGAATATATATGCGTAAAACTGAATACATATGCGTAAGAACTGAATATATATGTGTATATATGTGTAGGAACGGAATATATATGTGTAAGAACTGAATATATATGTGTAAGAAGTGAATATATATGTGAAAGAACTGAATATATATGCGTAAGAACTGAATATATATGCGTAAGAACTGAATATATATGCGTAAGAACTGAATATATATGCGTAAGAACGTGATATATATGCGTAAGAACTGAATATATATGCGTAAGAACGGAATATATATGTGTAAGAACGGAATATATATGTGTAAGAACTGAATATATATGTGTAAGAACGGAATATGTACGTGTAAGAACGGAATATATATGTGTAAGAACGGAATATATATGTGTAAGAACGGAATATATATGTGTAAGAACGGAATATATATGTGTCAGAACGGAATATGTACGTGTAAGAACGGAATATATGCGTAAGAACTGAACATATATGTGTAAGAAATGAATATATATGCGTAAGAACTGAATATATATGCGTAAGAACGGAATATATATATGTGTAATAACTGAATATATGTGCGTAAAAGTGAATATATATGCGTAAGAACTGAACATATATGTGTAATAAATGAATATATATGCGTAAGAACTGAATATATGTGCGTAAGAACGGAATATATATGTGTAAGAACGGAATATATATGCGTAAGAACTGAATATATATGTGTAAGAACGGAATATATATGTGTAAGAACGGAATATATATATGTAAGAACGGAATATATACTTCTAAGAACGGAATATATA
>JAWPHD010023354.1:0-22328 GCA_037043455.1 Cyrtodaria siliqua | reverse complement strand
TCAGCCTTTGCAATAACTGCAGTTTGGGGTGAGAAAGTTATATACTGAGCAAAAAGAAAACAGCACATATATATATATTTGAGTGCGTGGTTTAGTGGTAGAGCGCCAACTCTAGATCGAGAGGTCGGTGGGTTCGATCCTCGCCTCGCCACGTTATTCTTGAGCGAAAGATTAATTTGTCCACATTGCTTATTCACTGGTTCTACCCACAGGAAGCCATCGAGAGTGATTAATTTAAGTTGCAAGAACTTGTTTCGCAATCGATGTAAAATAAATATGTTTAAACTTTTAACAACATATATATCAGGGAATACTATTTGTGAACGAACCTAGGACAGACAAACCTAGGATCACATAGGATTTCAACGAACACACCAGACACTGCTCACCACTATATTAAGACAGTGACAATGAAAGGTGCCGGATCACTAGGATACTGTGAAATCAGTATATATGGTATATATTAGAAGGGAGATAATTTGAACTCACTAACGACAGACTTTCGAAGTGTGGGACTCGTTCACAAAGCAGAATTATATAAAAGGGAGCAAATAGTAGTTGCGAACTACCAAGGACAGACAATCTTCGGACGAACTATCGGCAGGGCGCCTCGAGCTATGATGAGAGACACAGAATCAAACGTAAGCATTCACTTCCTATAAAAGCGATAGCTGAAATATATATATATATATATGTAGTGTGTGTCGTGTGTATGAGAGCTATATAGTATATTGCACTCAACACAAGTAAAACAATTAGACATAAATAAAACAATTGAGCAAAGTACATCAAAGTACATCAACATGAAGAATCAGTATAACAGTATAGTACAATTAAACAAAGAAAAGTGAAAACAATCTTCCACGTCCTCCTATGACGGATATAACTTCATGCAGACAAATATTTAAAAAACAACCTGAAAAGCGGGAATGGGGTCCGGGAGTTGGAGGGACGGGTTGGGAGTGGGTTGGAAAGTGAGTCATGCATGACTGGGTGTCTCAACTATCCGAGCTAGTATTGAAGTTTAGTTAGTTTTTTTTTCTGAGCGTTTCAATGATATCAATAATCTGCAGCCAACTAGTCTTAGCGAGTGTGAAACATAGCTTATAACTAAATCAAGGTCCGATACTCAGTGTTACAGTTGATTTAGCTGCTAGTCTGGTTTTCAACTTTCTGCGATCTTTAAATCATATCAACAATGTGTCTAAGTTTGGTAATGAGTCAGAATAAAAAACGAGGGAAAAGTGTAGCATATTTAAATTAAATCAAGACATAACTCTGGTGAACTGGTTCGATTTATGTCGTTTTCTGTCTCTGTCCTCATATGTTAAGTTTAAGAACAATCAGATGTAAAATACAAGGCATTGCTGTCTCTAAGGATGTTGTCTGGGCAAGTTTTAGTCATCTCAGTCTAAGAATTTTTATTTTTTAATCTGTGTTTATCTTTACAAAACAGAATTGTTTCATTTTTTGCTTTCTAGTAGATATGGATATTATGTCGGATTTAAGATGGTAACATATGCAGATTTTAAGCAAAAAAAAAGTTTTGCATATTGTTTCCGTCTCTTTGTGATCATGTTTTGTAGTCGAAAATAGGGTATGTGTAAACTCTGAGGGTAGAATGTGATCATTTTGCTATAGAGAATATTTTTTATTTTTTTTCATTAGTCGAACTACACTATTAAGTAGATACTGAGCTAATTTTATATTCGATATCTATGTCAAAAGCTGTGTGTACAGTGTCTAGCAGTGAAAATAATATCTCACATTGCTCCAAATTACTCAAAAAAAAAGAATTTTAATAAACATCATTTAGAAGCGAAGCTGGATGACCTATATATTTCTTTTTACTTGTTTTGAAAGAAATGTCATATAACCTTGTCCCGTGTTAAAGATGCTTTGGCCACCTTTTTTTGTAGGGGTAGATATCAATTAAGCAAATTTAAGAGTACTACTTTACCACTGCGTGACTGCGCGGAAAAATGAGGTAAATCTGAATTGATAGCTGCTGAACTAGATTTGCCCAGATAGATAACTACTATTTACCTGTGGATTAATTTACCTATTCAAAGTTTTCTTACGTCATCAAATAAAATCGTATTCTCGCTTTTCATAGATATTGCAATGTGTGCATTGTAAATATCTATTGTCGTTTATTGATTTCGATTTAAGTAAACATAGAACATGTTCATGAAACAAAACATGGCCGGAGAAATATTAAACAATATTTAACTTGCCTTGTACCACGTGAGCTGAACATACTGTGTTAGTCATGGGCGGATTTAGGGGGGGGGGGGGGCTGGAAGCGGCGTACGCCCCCCTAAAATCGACCAAGGTAAGTTTTTTACATGTAGTGTCCATGTTACTGTAGATAAAATATCGCAAACAATTTCGACTGCAAGCCCTCAGTATACAGTGTTTGTTATCGCTCGCTTCGCTCGCTCGACGCATTATGACTAATGAGTGGTTTAGTTAACACATTGTTAAATCCTTTTATTTGAAGACTCGGACTTTTTTATATCATACATGTATGTCCATGTTACTCGTAGATAAAATATCAAACAATTTCGATGCAAGCCCTCAGTATAAAAAAAATTATCGCTCGCTTGCTCGCGCTCGAAGCATAATGACTAATAAGTGGTTTAGTTAACACATTGGTTAAATCCTTTTATTTGAAAACCGACTTTTATATTCATACATGTATGTCCATGTTACTGTATATAAAATACCAAACAATTTCGGATGCACGCCCTCAGTATAATTTTTTTTTTGCTCGCTTCGCTCGCTCGACGCATAATAACTAATGAGTGGTTTAATTAACACATTGTTAATTCCGTTTATTTGAAAACGGACTTTTTTTATTCATACATGTATGTCCATGTTACTGTCGATAAAATATCAAACAATTTCGATGCACGCCCTCAGTATAAACAATTTTCTCGCTCGCTTCGCTCGCTCGACGCATAATGGCTAATGAGTGGTTTAATTTAACACATTGTTAGACTACTTTTAGTTTGAAAACGCACTTTTTTACCCTATCAATGCACTACCGCAACCGTTTTATGTGGCTATAAACGGACCCGAAAATTGACCAAAATCTTACGCCCCCCCTAAGCTGAATCCTGGATCCGCCCCTGTTAGTGGAATATATGTATCATTGCAAAAGGAAGCCACTTACAAAACAATCAACGTTATGCACACTGTCAAGTGAATTTGTGTTTTTTTTAACTCTTAACAGAAGTAAGAACAATAATTGATCATCCTCAACCACATAACGAAAAATAAATACATTGTGCAATTCACACAAATGCAATACAAACATTTATCTTAAATGTTACTTCGAAATGTTCAATGATTTAAAAACAAAACAAAACAAAATCACCACTAAACGAAAGTGCGTGAGATAACAACACGTGTTTTATATGTACTAAATAAGAATAATTTGCTTACATATCGTACTTAATTTGTAAAAACATATCAATAAAAGTTAAAAATAAAAAAGATAAAGAAACGTCTGTTAGTGAATATAAACATGTACGAGGTGAACTAAAGGCATGCGACATGTGGCTTACTACGTTGGTTAAGGTTTGACATAATGATGGTATCAGTGAATTACAGTCGCAACCTCTACATGTCGAGACGTACCCGGTTAAACTAAATATCGATATATGTAATTTGTATATTACACTGGACAGGTTTACTTGTTGGCGCCCTGCTATATTTAGGGTTGAAAAAAAGGACTATCTGGCCCCCAGAATAACTTTTTTAGTATTTATCAGATATGCCATTTGGAAAGCTGTAGAATATGTACTTTCCAAAACACTGAAAATAGTTTAAATTGGATTTCAAATAAGCAAGTCATTGAATGCAGCACATACACCCATCAGAATCGCAAAATTGCCTATTTTTGATCGCTTAAATCACCTGGCCCCGCTCTCGGAATATTTAATACAGCTTTGATCGGTTATATCTTTCTATATTTATTTAGCTGAAGATAACTACTTTCTAGAAACTGTAAGAATGATTTAAAGTCGTTAAAAATTGGCAAATTATAAGTCGTTGTATATATACATGTGAAATCGTATTTTTTTAGCCGTGATATTTTGGTTCGGACCACCTGGCCCCTAAAATAGTTTTATGAAGTACTTTACCGAGTAATATTTTTATTTAGTATAGTTATTAAGCATATGTTAGCAGTTTATTCTAGATCTAAAAATGACTAAATTCTGTCTACAAATGACAAAGTTACATGCTGTTTGAAACAGCTGTTGAATTTGCCGATTTTATAAATGTTACAAATATCAACCGACAGAGTTATGCGTGTTATTAAAGGATAGTGACAGGACTGACAACAGTAAAAATAAAACCAACACATTGTGTTTCATTATGTATAATTATACATAATACTAATATATGTATAATTATACATAATACTAATAATGCATATTTTTTATTTTCATTCATTCATTCATTCATTCATTCATTCTCACAGAAAACATATAAAGCGATGTGTTTACATGCATATAACTAAAACAATACTACAATAATACATTATTCAAAACAGAATTATAAGAGACTAGCCATTCATGTATTTTAAATATATCGAATGCAACAATCAGTAAAAAAACAGAACGCATAATTGACAAACTAATGAAGTTAAATTATCACATCTACTTTATCATTATCTTCAGTATATTTGTATAACTGTGTAGGCTTTACTGTAAAGTTACTGAATAAAATATTTGTATTTGTAAAATGTGTATATACAATACAATACAATAATACAATTTATCACACTCTATGTCCTTATTATTAGGATCTTGGTGCAAATACTTGGTCTGGCTATGTCCAACTATAAGAGCCATTGTTAATTTTCGTAATAAGTGTACACTTTCAAATATATTAATCACAATTAATCCATAAAAACACAATGATTGCAACGGTATATATGAATTTCAAAACTGAAATGAATTGCATCACCAAAGTGATTTCAACGGTATATATGAATTTCAAAACTGAAATGAATTGCATCACCAATTTGAACTATTTGATCTATTTAAATTGTTTAAAATTACCGATTTGGTAAATTATTGCATTTTATTATTTCGGTTTTACTATGATCTCTATAATCAGTGATAATTGCTACAAACAAACCATAAAGGTCTTAACTGGTCTTAATTTAATATTCTGTTTGATCTCAGTATAGACCATGTAACTATACAACTATACAAAAACATATCAGAATACCTTAAATTTAAATTAATTATAGAATCAACGCGAATTTTTAAACACACAATTTTAATTTTAATTTACAAAATAGTAAAGTAATAAAATGATAAAAGTATACATATATTTAAAGCAGTACAGTAATAAATAGTCGATTCATGTACTAATCGTTTGATAGCATGAAAAACTGTCAGCAGACATCGGTAAAATAATTAGCAATATTCAAAAGAATATAATTTTGTCATTTATAGACGGAATTTAGTAATTTTTACATCTAAATAAAAATATTATCGGTCATTGCAGAACTATAATTGCATTTGATGTTTTATAAAATAAATCTTACCTTAAGTGTTGACAGCAGTGTGGTTATAGTGCGTATTGAATTTTCATTGAAGTACACCCCGTTTATATTGCAAACAAGGACCTCTTCCACGAAAGACACGTATACACCAATGAAATTGATATATTATGGTGACGTAAGCGATTAAGCGGCGGCAAAGTGTAAACTAATAGTTTAGGTTATTTTCTTTTAAAGGTACTGTTTCTATGATAAATATGAATATTCCAAATAAAACAACTTGTGTAATGTCTAATTGAAATCGCACAGTATATTGTTAGAAAATTTACTAACGAAAGTTTGTAGTGGATGAACGATCTATATTATAATATCAGTGTAATTATAGGTTATTAGATTTGTATTAATATTGCGCGACTTTAGGAGCGCAATATTTATGCGCGAAAGAACGAGTGCATATATCCTAATATAAACATAATAATCTTTTTACAATCAATTCAATTCAATTCAATTCATCTTTATTTATTAATTACTCAGTTTCACACAGGTGAAATGCATAAGTATATACAATTTACAACAAGTAGTTTTCAAATAGTCACAAATGGCAAATCATACATAAGCATACACAAACAACGATCACACACGTTTTGCAGGAGACCACTATTTAAACAGCTAATATCAATTTGTTAATTAGGTTGCATTGAATAATAAATTAAATGAGAATGTAATATAAATACCGCATATCATTATTATTATTTTTTATTAAATGTTCATTTAGGACGAAACATAAAAGGACGAATGTATTGAATAATGAGTAAGTACAATACATTTTCCAATATGGACGTGAAACGTGTTGTTTACAGAAATCGAACCTATTTAATCTTTTATAGAACGTTTATGAATTAAGATAAAGTAGTTTATGTAATAGATAGAGTCTGGTCTCAACGAGTTGGCTTATTTAAACACCGAGATGGGCGTAGCCCATCGAGGTGTTTAAATAACCAACGAGCTGAGACAGACTCTATCTTTTTTGTAGCATGGTGTACTGAGTAACACTGTGACGTCATAGTGACCGTACTCTAAATTCCAATATCCGGTAGTTGTAGCATGGTCGGTGACATTTCCTTTGATGAATGCAGAGCATTAAATCGTTTAATTTAGGGTAACTAAAGGGGCGTGGCTATGCCGTGCTACAACTACCGGATATTGGAATTTAGAGTACGGTCACTATGACGTGACAGTGTTACTAAGTACACCATGCTACAAAAAAGATAGAGCCTGTCACAGCTCGTTGGTTATTTAAACACCTCGATGGGCTACGCCCATCTCGATGTTTAAATAAGCCAACTCGCTGAGACCAGACTCTATCTATTACTTGTAGTACGGTAAAGCCACGCCCCTTTAGTTAAGTAATAGATAGAGTCTGGTCTCAGCGAGTTGGCTTATTTAAACACCGAGATGGGCGTAGCCCATCGAGATGTTTAAATAACCAACGAGCTGAGACAGGCTCTATCTTTTTTGTAGCATGGTGTACTTAGTAACACTGTCACGTCATAGTGACCGTACTCTAAATTCCAATATCCGGTAGTTGTAGCACGGTAAAGCCACGCCCCTTTAGTTACCCCAAATTAAACGATTTAATGCTCTGCATTCATCAAAGGAAATGTCACCGACCATGCTACAACCTAAATTAAACGATTTAATGCTCTGCATTCATCAAAGGAAATGTCACCGACCATGCTACAAGCGTAAGTAAAGGGTGCTATCTCTAGTCCCGGTCTCTATTAAAATAAGCATGTATGATGACAATATACATTTAGTTGTAGTTTACAATTTTTAGTGTACTTGCTTCTTCTAAATATAACAGTGGACAAACAATTTATAAATAGAGTAGTCATATTTCAAAATTTAACAGTTAAATAATAATTGAATTGAATCTTGATTTAGAAGACCATTTTTTTGGTAATAGCTTAAAAAGTTTATGTCGCTGAAACTTTATTCGGATAGCGTCTTATTTTTAAGAAAATAGTTTTCATCAAGGACAGTCAAAACAGGTTTTTTTTTTGGCTGTTTTTATAGCCGAAATTCGGTCATATTCCCAATGCCAAAACATATATTTTTTTCCCAATTAAGAGGAAAAAATTCCAAATTTTAAAAAAAAAAATTGTTTTTTTTTTTTTTTTTTTTTTTTTTTTTTTAGTGTGCCAATCCAATGATTGGGGTTCAAAAGCTTATAAATGCTTCTGTTTATCTTGGTGTACAAAAAACAGTATTAAAGATATAATTATGAAAGGAAAGCTTTACTTTATATTTTTCCGAATTTTATTAAAAATCCTGCTACAATTCCCAATTTTATGAAAAATCGCGCTAAAATTCCCAATTCCAGGGGTACGGGTCATGTTCCCAAAATCGTGAAAAAAATCCCTGCAAAAGTAACACCATTTACATTTGAAGGACAGTATTTGTTGTGTACATGTGTAACAAAATAAACAACCATTACATACTGAATGGTACAATATAGGCTTGCATCCAACTCTCATACTTCTTACAAATATTATGCTTTACATTCTACACAAATATTTACATCAACATATTTACATTTGTTTGTTAGCCATAACCTTTATGACTTCCAATAAGTATGAGTCTTACCGAAACGAAAAATAAGAACTCGTAAAGGACAGTTCAGGTAGTAAAGCTTTAAGATTGAGTTTCATTCTAGTATAATAATGGTAACCATACTAGAAACAGAAAAAGAAAAAAGTTATTATTATTATTTAATTTATGTATTCATTATTATTATTGTTTTTAATAATATTTTAAGCCATATTTATAGTTTTAACTATTTGCTCTATAAAGTAGCTTAGCCTTTTAAGTTCCTGTACATTTTCAGTTGAGAGTAACTGTTGAAATTTTAACATATTTGGCCTTGTATAATAGTACCTTTGGATATATTTTTTTCTAATATCTTCAAATTTTGAGCATTTTAATAGGTAGTGAAACTCATCACCAATATCATTACAATGAGGGCACTTTCTTTCGTTATTCGGGGTGGATCTCCAACGGCCAACTTCGATTTGGTAGCTTATGATTTCTCGTTAGAAACCTGATGAGTAGTTTACAGTAATAGGTTGGTAACATTTTAATATAGATGCTTTGTTTAAATTCTGTTTTAAATAATTTATAAATATTGGTGTTAGATGTTCTATCTATTTCTGAATGCCAGTTTTGAATAAATATATCTTTCAACTTTTGGTAGGATGATTTAATTAACCATTTTGCATTTGAAAAACTCTGGCTATACCAGATTCCAGAGTAACCCGAAGTACATAGTATGTTTTTAATATTGTCTATCCAAGGGGACTTTATCTTTCTTTTTGATACCAGTTCTTGTATCAGCATATACATTTTTGAAGAGATATTTTGTTGCACATTATTATTCACTTCACTTGAATTGTTGATCAGTTTTGTCCAGTATGAAATGGTTTTATTTTTTATGTCAACTGATATGGGTGTTATGCCTACTTCCCCATAAACCATATATGTAGGGGTAGACTTCTTTAGGTTAAAAATATATTTTAAGAATTTCAACTGTATTCTTTCTATAATATCTAGGTTTCCAAAACCCCATATTTCACTACCATAAAGTAAGATTGGTTTGACAGTTTTGTTAAACAGATCAATTTGCATATCATATGGGAGTGACAAATATCTAATTTTCCTCAGTAAAGAGAATAATGCTTTATTTGCCTGTTCAGCAATATATTTTTTGGTCTTTAAAAAAGATCCACTTCTTGAGAAGTATATTCCAAGATATTTATAATGGTCTACTCTTTCCACTACATCATTTCCTATTTTAAAATTTCTAAATTGTCTTAAATTACCTTTACTAAAAATAACTATTTTTGTTTTTTCCACATTAATTTTTAATTTCCAAGTATCACAATATTCTTTAAAATTGTTAAGTGCTATCTGAAAGTCATTTTCATTTTCACTAAACAATACAGTATCATCTGCATAAAGCAGAATAAATAATTTGAGGTACATATTGGCTTGATCTATATCGGTTTCTCTTGTGACACCATTTACATTTCGGTTATTTAAAAACAGTTCTAGATCATTTAAAAAAATTCTGAATAGAAAAGGTGACATGTTTTCGCCTTGACGAACACCATTTAGACATTCGAAAAAGTCAGAACTACCATCTTTTGTGACAACTTTTGACTTAATGTTATTGTAAAGGTTATATATGATATTAAAGCATTTGCCATTTATATTTTCATTCTGCAGTTTTCTCCACAGACCTATCCTCCAAACAGAATCAAAGGCTTGTTTGAAGTCGATGAAACAACAAAATAACTTCTTCTTATCAGAATGGACGAGGTCAATGAGACTTTTAAGAATAAATAAATTGTCAGCTGTCGATTGTTTTTTTCTAAAGCCAGCTTGAACTCCACTTATAAGGTTAGATTTTTCTGCATATAAATTTAATCTTGTGTTAAGTATGTAAGTAAATAATTTTCCAAAACAACTAAGTAATGAAATAGGGCGATAGTTTTCTGGACGAGTTATGTTTCCTTTGTTTTTGTAAATGGGTTTGATAATGCCAATGGTCCAGTTTTCAGGTATTATACCTGTGTTAAAAATATGGTTAAACAATTTCACATAAATGGGTAGCATAGCATTAATAGAGGCTTTCATTTGTTCATTTACAATGTTATATGTGCCTGGTGATTTGTTATTTTTCAGATGTTTGATAGCTGTCTTAACCTCTTGTTCAGTTATAGGGCCATTTATTTCTTGATTTATCAGGTCTTCTGATAAATTATTATTTATGTGTATAAAATCTTCATGGTGAGTATTTTCTTCAGTCTGTGTTTCATTAATCTCTTTAAAATAAGTATATAAATCTTTGAGAGGGGCCATTTGGTCACTTTCTTTAGGTTTTGCATTTATTATTTTCCAATATTGTTTGGGTTTGGCATTTATTAATGATTTAAGTTTTTCAACCCTATTTTCGTTAAATTTTCTGTGTGTTTTTCTTAAAACATTCTTATACTGTTTACTAATGTCTTTTAAAATTGTTTTATAGAATTGTGTTTTGTTTTTATTGTATGCTTGTCTTGCTTTATTATATATGTTTCTTATTTGCATACACTCTTTATTGAACCAGGGTTGTTTAAATGAAGATTTGTTACGTTCCCTGTGTTGTATTGTACCAAATGTTTCAAATGAACATTTCTCAAACATACAGCTTATATCATTTACAATTATATTTACATCTTCTTCATTTGTAATATTTTGCTCTATAAGAGTATCTAATTTAGTTTCTATTTCAATAATTTTCAGAATATCTAGATTTTCAGTAAAATTAATTGACTTTTCACAATCCCATAGTTTAGTTGTATCATTATTTATTTTTTTACCAGTTTTATTGATTTGTTTTACAGGTGTTGCTTGTAGTGTTAAAGACAATGGGCAGTGTACATCTGAATAGAGACTGCAGAAGTCGTTTACCTTAAGGTCAACAATATTTTGGAATACTGATGAGGTAGAGATAAAATAATCAACTGTACTTGCATTGTTACAGGTAAGTTTAGTATTATTGTAATCAGCCCCTATACGGCCATTTAAAATAAATAGATTGTTATTTTTACAAAAATCTATCATTTGATAGCCATAGGCATTATTATTGGTATCAATAATGTTTCTGTCTAACGGTATATTGTACTTATAAAAATTGTTAAAAATTAATTCGTCTTCTAATTGGACCTGGTCTAAGTCATACAACTCGGATATAAAGTTATCTAACTGTACATAGTCTGATAAATTACTAACTCTGGAATTATAATCTCCAAATAACAATATGTTGGAGTTATTTTCTCAATACCTGAATATTTCTGCTTGTAATTCTGAATAAGGATCTTCATGTCGGTATTTAGAACCCGACGGTGGTATATATATAATTCCTCATTTAAGGTCTTCATTGTTAGACAATTTCATTATCTTACTGGAGATTGTAAAACATTGTACTAGTTTACAGTTAGTATTTGTATCAATAGTTACATAAGGGGATAATTTATTTTTTATGAATAAAGCAATTCCTCCTGAACGATAACGAGATTATTTGTTTCTATTAAATATGTGGGTTTTAAACCCATCAATGTGTATAGTGTCTGTTAAATCAGTCTTGGTTTCCTGTAAACCAATAATGTCATATTCATTTATAAACGACACAAATTCCGGACATCTAAGTCTCGACTCTAATCCACATACATTTAAGCTTAAAATCTTAAGTTCGTATTCTGGTGAACAATCAAAGTCACATAAATCATTTCTGTTTATATGTACATTATGGCAATTATCTGTAAAAGTACAATTATAACGGTCTCCCTGTGACCGCTAATCACTTGGCGTCGCCGTGTCGTCACGTGTTTCGTCTGGGTTGTTCACGGGTGATGAACCGGTAGTCTGCCGGTCAGAATATGTCGATTGTGGTGGCTGGGTTTGATCGAAATCAATTAAGAGGGTGCTGTCTGAGTACTGAGTTCCGTTCTCCCGGTGTTTTTTAACGTTAACGTCATTGTCTAAAGGGGATCTGGCTTTGGTTTTGCCTGCATGTTGTGTTCGTTGAGATGCCTGAGACGGGGTGCTATTCATTTGACTGAATATGTTGAACCTGTTTTCTAGGAAATTGTCATTTTGTTCGTTTTTTTCTGGTTTTTGTGGTCGTCGGCTGAAAGTTCTTGACCATTGAGTTTGGCTCGGTTTATAGCCTCCGCGCGCTTGGTAGTTTTGATCATGCTGCATGTAGCTGTTCATATTGTTACTTCTCGAATTACGGGAATCTCGGTTCACGTGTGTGCATCTCGAGGTTTGCAGGTTTTCGCGGGAATTTAAGGTTGTTTGTACTTTTATATACTGTTCATGGTTGATGAAAAGTTTATCGCGCACAAGTCTCACTTTGTTCTCTGGATTTTTACGAGCATCATTTGCGACGGGATACAATATTTTTCTTTTGTCTTCCATTTCTTTCGGATATTGCTCCTTGATCCAGAAGTTACTGTCTTTAAGTTCTTTTGAGGCCAATTGTCGTATGCGTTCCTTGTCTTTGTAATAAGTGAATTTCACAACGATAGGCCTAGGAAATAGCTGGTTTCTGCTGAAGCGCCCTAATCCCTTACTGCATACGCATTTTTAAATTAGAACAATACAATAGGTTTTAACATTTAATTTTCACCAAACACATTTATTTGAAACAAACATATTGTCGTAACATCGTGCAAATTTTCACAACGTAATCGGTAATCAACATTGTTTACAGCACGTGACATACTTTCTTTGACATAAACAGAAAATTGCACCAATCACGAACGACTACACATAACACACCCAATATGACTTTACTACACGTCAATATGAGTGAATATTGACGTTTCCTGTTACACTGAAAGTAAACGCAGATTGTAAATGCGTTCAATGAATTGCATCGCATTTGCAAGCTCCGTTTACTTTCAATCAACCTCATTTATTGACAGCGGATTAATTTCTATACTTCTTTCAGATTTTCCTCTTGGTCCTTTAATGGACATATTACCCATTCCTCTCCATCTTTAGAGATTTGCGTAACGTAAGAACAAAATAAAAAATAATTAACTACGTTTTTATATCTCCATGTGAAAATGAAAAAATATTAACTACGTTTTTATGTCTCCATGTGAACTCAAATAAAATATAAAAATTAAAAGAGGACATTTTTTCCAACAAACTGATGTAAAAAATTTCTCTATTGAATTAAATTAAATGCTGAATGATGGACGAAAACGGCGATGGCTCTTTAATGACCAACGGAACGGAATGCAGAAATTATGATTTAAATGAAGACAAATCCTTGATGAAAATTCTAAATGCTACAGAACGAAAGGATATTGAAGTTATTCATACTGGCGGTGGTATAAAACTTATTATCAACGCTGGAAATTACCAACTATTGAAGATCGCTATCCGTGACTATTTCGTTAAAGAAAGTGACTCACTAAAGTGCACACGGATTACCGTTAGAGATAATAAGGAAATTTTGGTTGAAACAAAATACATAATAGCCAGTGGTAAGTCGAACTTATATACTGTTAACATGTATCACACTACCAGCTCTTGCCTGATTAACGGAAGATGTGCACATATGTACAAACCCGGGGGCAACTATATCCCGGCTCAATGATATCATTAAATCGAAAAATCTACGTCAAATTAAAACAGTAGTTCTCTACGTCGGCGGCAACGATGCATCGAACGGAATATCACTTGATAATTTCGCCACCGAATACCAACGTCTCATTGACAGGGTTCTTGGAGAAAAGTGCTCGGTAAAACTGTGCACACTGTGCCCCAGAAAAGATGTGGATGTCATTCCGTACAACGATGCGATAAAAAAACAACTGGCAGTCTAAATTAACTCAATACACGTGACTGAATGCTTCAGCTCGTACATATACGGGGACGGGACCGCCGCTACACATCTCTTCATGCGCGACGGTATACATTTATCGAACAAAGGGACCAGTACTTTCGTACAGAACATACATAAATCCTGTGAGATTATTAAACCCCGCACTGATAAGAACCATCAGGATTTCCAAACTGTAAGACAATATATACGTCCGAGATGGAGATATAGCCATAGAAATGTTGACTAGACGGAGGCAATAGGAAAACAAGAGCGAACCCTGCTATCATACAAACTGTACTAATAAGTATGATATTCTTTTAAATATGTGTTCACACTGTACTACTGAAAAGTGTACTTGCTTTCAAACTAATGACTCTGTAAATGATACTCAAGCTTCCAAACCTGTGAACGAAAATGAAAATTGTTCTCTAAACAGTAACTATGTTAATGACACTCAAACTTCCGAACCTTTGAAGGAAAATAGCTACACGAACGACAATTGTGGTTTAAATGTTACACATGTAAACGTTATAATAGTGCTTGTACATATCTGAAACCTATTAGCACAAATTATAAATTGGATGGTAGTGGAAGGATGGATATACATTGTAACATACATGTTTCAGAATCATTTTTCAAATTAAAAAAAAAGGGATTAAAACGTGCAACATATAATGCCTAAGCTTGACAAGTTAAAAGTACTTTTTCGGCATCATGATTCTGTCAATATTTTAGGCTTGTGTGAGACATTCCTTTCTGAAAATGTATCGGATAATGAACTGTGCACCACTTGTCGCAGATTTGTTCTTATTTTGCTATGAAAGGGATTTCATGTTGAGTCTTTCACCAGATACCCAGGCAGATGTTATTGAAGCCTTTAATGACACATACAATTATATTTTATATCGCACTGTTAGTCTTGACGAGACCTTTCATCTTATATATAAATTATATCATTTAAATTAGGCTGTAAACTATTATTTATAGAATTTCCTATGCCTTTCGCTGCTTTTTTACCAAGGAATTTTAAGAAAAAACAATGTTAATGCCATTTATCTTTTATATGGCTCGATAAAAAACTGCACAATTTTAGTATTTTTTTAGAGAATTGAATTTCCTATCGGAATTTAAAATAAAATTTGCTGGTCATCAGAAAATTTGTTTCAGTATACTTCCTTTATTGACCCCAAACCCCTTTGAAAAAAACCCATCTCTGTTGACGTCGTGTCATTAACATAACGACGTCGACGGTATTTATATTAAAGGTATATTGTACATGTTGGTGATATGTCAATAATTATTTTAAATAATCAGCTGTCCATAGTATTATAGTGATAGTAACCTGCTAGACGGAATGTACATTCTATTCGACATAAATTGTTGGTGGGATGGTAGGGTGTTCCTACATTTAGCTTCGCATGATGTGAATCCCAGCACATTATAGTACACATATCGTAATAAGCTTCTCGAAACGAAGCCCCACGTATCTTCAAACAATTTCATGTTTTACAACATTATGATAAATAGTTTGGTAACATAGCGAAATGGTGTTGTAAAACCCAAAATAATGTCGAGATCAGCGAGGTGTATACCAAGCTAAGTGTCCCTCGTGAAGACATATTTTTGCATATTTATATGTTAAAGAAACTAACCGCCAAATAATGGCAAAATTACCCTACACAACCGTTTATCAAACTCTATCCAGGTATTCAGGTCATATAATAATGTTTATGTACCAATTAAAAGTATAGGTATATTCACAGGTTCTTACAATAATTGTGTTATTGAATATGCGTAAATGAAGTATGACTTGGTAACTATTAGTTCGGTGGTCCAATTTCATTGTTTGGTATGGCTGGTTAAAACCATTTATATTGTGTCTATATATAGAGTTGGGGTTCAAAAATATGTAAGTTGTATATATATATGTATATGTCGGTGAAGTACATGAAGAATGTCCGCAAATGAGATTGGGTTTTATTGCTTAAAACATGTTACCAATGAATACATTATTAAACAACGAATAAGCAGCTGAACATTTACAAAAAACTGATATTAACATATGGACACATGCATGATAAAAACAATTTAAGAATTAAAAACGTTTGATGCTCTATCTATTAACTTTCAGATATCATCTTGACGTAGGTTGTGGTGTTTTGTTTCAGTAATACAGACATTATCAGAAAAAAATGTGTGCTCGTAAGATAGAATGATGACTGCAATAACCTTAAACATTTAGAAGATATTTGGGGATAATAACTGCAAACATCGGATTGCAAGTATGATGTAATTAAATTGTAACTTAGTAACATAGAGTTGCGTGACAGATATCATCTGACACAATGATAGGACGCCTTATGAAATGTTAAACCATCTGAAATATTTGGGAATGACCCCTACATATATCTTCCCACCTGCATGTTATTGTATTACGCTACATGTTCAACAATAAACACACAACTAAGATATATATTCCCTTCAATATAGCAATGAGACAGAAGAACACAATACAATAGCAAATAATTTGAGGATTTGGGAAAAGTGTGTCACTGTGTTAGTAAATGAGCCGACAGATGATTCTTGACCGAGGTATTTTGCAAATGCCAGTTTGGTATTTAAATATTTGCATGCACTTACATAAACATATTGTTTAAAAACATTTTCAAGTATAAGAAAGTATTTTATGGAAAGCTGTTTGGTTTTTAGCGGGGATCCCAAACGGCTTTCCATGAAGAAAGACAATTTAACAACACTGCTTAAAATCAAAATAATCTTTGACAAAACATGTGTTTTCCACTTTATCATGAGTTATTACCGAAATCACTTTTGAGATTGCACAACGTGTATGCTTGGAACAAGTTTTACAAGTTTTGTTCCCCTGCGAGCATACTGGTAATTGTTTAGCAAACGAATATGACCAATGACAGATAGACTCGATAAGAAAACCATGCTGTATTAGGCCTAACAAAAAAATATGTGTGTTTTCGGTTTCCCGACCGACCCTACTTTTTCACCGCCGACCCTAAATATTTTTAGCAAAAAAAAAAAGAAAAAAAATTTAAAAAAAAAGAAAAAAAAAAGGAAATATTACAATCAAACAACAAATATTTTTATTCAAATGATAATTTTATTAGCCAGAGTTGTTAAGCATCTAATCTGGATCCAAACTGTTTGCAAAGGTTATCAAGAAGTTGCCTAAGTAACAAAAATGGCATAATATATGCGAACAATATATATAAAAAAATAATCTAAAAAAACAACTTTTTCCTACCTACCTACCCTAACTTTTTGACAGGGTGAAACCAGAAACACACATACTTTTTTTTTAGGCCTTACTGCGATACGGCAACTTTTGAATTTTTTCTTCAGATGGCGGGAGGTATACAGTACTGGTTCTACCTAGTAAACAATATGGCGATCTGCCTCTACCACAGAAACATTGACCGTCATATATGGCCTAACATGTGCAAAAATTGATGTAAAACAACATTCAACCAAAACAAAACCAATTAAAAACAAGATATCCGGACGGACGGACAGACAGAGACACGGACCTCTCACTGCCCTATTTCATTGTGCGAAGTTTCATTGCAGTTCCATTAGTAGTTTTTGACTTATTCTTCGCACAAGAATTATAACTTTACCAAGGGCAATAACTATAGTGAATGACGATAGAGTTGTAGTACTTATACTCGGCACTTCCCCTTATTACCCTCTGATATTTGCGATTTGACTTAAAAAATCTGAAACTCCAAATTACGGCTTTCCACGGCGAAAAATAGCAAAACAAATTTCAAAACCGGTTTTAAAAGAGTGTAAAGTGTTTTTTTGAAGATAAATAATCATTCCAAAAGGAAAAATGCCAGTTAAGTAAGAATCTGAGAGAAAATGACAATTCACAGATCTACAATTATAGGTGTAACACGCCCATTGATTGTTGCATTGAATTGTGTGTGAATTAAAATTTAAATGCCATGTTGTCATTCATATCTAGGCCCAAATTAAAAATGAATAACTTACATTCTCATCACAAATGACACATATGCTGCCAAAAAATCCACAGAAAAATGGGGGTCATGTATTTTCTAAGTTATAACAAGCGCACAGAAAGGCTGTCGTTCCATTTATGATATACTTAATAAATCAAATGTACATCCAACATCTATAGCCAAATGGGGGCAATATGGTTTAAATATAGACAGAGAATGGAAGGACTTATTCAAAATACCTATCAAATGTACAAAAGACACCAGGTAACAATGGTTTCAGATGAAGATAAAAAATGATAATTCTTGTAGCTTTTGTACAGAGTCTCCAGAAACCATTACACATTTATTTTGGGACTGTAAATATATTCAAACATTTTGGGATATTTTTAAGATTACTTGCAATGACAATAATATAATAATCCAACCGGAATGGACTATAAAAAAAATCATATTTGGGTCTAGTCAATATGATATTGTTTTAAATAAATTGATTTTGCATGCAAAATACTTCATATATAAATGTAAGTTAGATGGAAGATTGCCACTGTTCATAAATTTCAAACCACAAATTAAATACATATATCAAACTGAAAAAATAAATGCAATTAAAAGTATTGCATTTGATAAATTTGAAAAACCTTGGTCGACTTATAAATCTCTACTTAATTAGTTTTTAGCTCTACTGATCAGAGATCAGCAGAGCTTATGCCGTGGTGCGGAGTCCGTCGTCCGTCTGTCTGTCTGTCCGTCTGTCCGTCTGTCCGTAAACTTTTATTTGTAGCGACTTCACAGCTGAAACTACTGGATGGATATTCATGAAACTTTACAGAAATGTTGCCCATAAAGTCTAGTTGATCCTAGCAAAAATTCATGTTGATGTGAAATCCAAGATGGCCGCCAAAGCTAAAAATAGAGTTTTAAAATACAAGTTTGTAGCGACTTCTTCTTGAAAACTATAAGTGATATTGATATGGGACTTTTTCTAAAATGATCAGCATGACATGATGTTGATCCTAGTCAAAAATCGTTTTGATTCAACGTTAAACATGGCTGCCAGCGGCCATCTTTGTTTACATAGAGTTATATAGTAAAAACTTGTAGCGACTTCACAGCTGAAACTACTGGATGGATATTCATGAAACTTTACAGAAATGTTGCCCATAAAGTCTAGTTGATCCTAGCAAAAATTCATGTTGATGTGAAATCCAAGATGGCCGCCAAAGCTAAAAATAGAGTTTTAAAATACAAGTTTGTAGCGACTTCTTCTTGAAAACTATAAGTGATATTGATATGGGACTTTTTCTAAAATGATCAGCATGACATGATGTTGATCCTAGTCAAAAATCGTTTTGATTCAACGTTAAACATGGCTGCCAGCGGCCATCTTTGTTTACATAGAGTTATATAGTAAAAACTTGTAGCGACTTCACAGCTGAAACTACTGGATGGATATTCATGAAACTTTACAGAAATGTTGCCCATAAAGTCTAGTTGATCCTAGCAAAAATTCATGTTGATGTGAAATCCAAGATGGCCGCCAAAGCTAAAAATAGAGTTTTAAAATACAAGTTTGTAGCGACTTCTTCTTGAAAACTATAAGTGATATTGATATGGGACTTTTTCTAAAATGATCAGCATGACATGATGTTGATCCTAGTCAAAAATCGTTTTGATTCAACGTTAAACATGGCTGCCAGTGGCCATCTTTGTTTACATAGAGTTATATAATAAAAACTTGTAGCGACTTCACAGCTGAAACTACTGGATGGATATTCATGAAACTTTACAGAAATGTTGCCCATAAAGTCTAGTTGATCCTAGCAAAAATTCATGTTGATGTGAAATCCAAGATGGCCGCCAAAGCTAAAAATAGAGTTTTAAAATACAAGTTTGTAGCGACTTCTTCTTGAAAACTATAAGTGATATTGATATGGGACTTTTTCTAAAATGATCAGCATGACATGATGTTGATCCTAGTCAAAAATCGTTTTGATTCAACGTTAAACATGGCTGCCAGCGGCCATCTTTGTTTACATAGAGTTATATAGTAAAAACTTGTAGCGACTACTTCTCTGAAACTACTTGGCGGATATTCATGAAACTTTACAGGAATGTTGCTCTTGATGTCTGATTGATCCTAGAAAAATTTCAGGTCGGCCGGAAATTCAAGATGGCCGTCACAGCTAAAAATAGATTTTTAAAAAATAAGTTTGTAGCGACTACTTCTTGAAAACTATAAGTGATATTGATATGGGACTTTTTCTAAAATGATCAGCATTACATGATGTTGATCCTATTCAAAAATCGTTTTGATTCAACGTTAAACATGGCTGCCAGCGGCCATCTTTGTTTACATAGAGTTATATAGTAAAAACTTGTAGCGACTACTCCTCTGAAACTACTTGGCGGATTGTCATGAAACTTTACAGGAATGTTGCTCTTGATGTCTAATTGATCCTATCAAAATTTCAGGTCGGCCGGAAATTCAAGATGGCCGTCACAGCTAAAAATAGATTTTTAAAAAATAAGTTTGTAGCGACTACTTCTTGAAAACTATAAGTGATATTGATATGGGACTTTTTCTAAAATGATCAGCATGACATGATGTAGATCCTTGTGGAAAATTATTTTGATTCGACGTTAAACATGGCTGCCAGTGGCCATCTTTGGTTACATAGAGTTATATATAGTAAAAACTTGTAGCGACTACTCCTCTGAAACTACTTGACGGATGTTCATGAAACTTCACAGGAATGTTGCTCTTGATGTCTAGTTGATCCTAGAAAAATTTCAGGTCGGCCGGAAATTCAAGATGGCCGCCACAGCTAAAAATAGATTTAAAATAAATAAGTTTGTAGCGACTACTTCTTCAAAACAATAAGAGATATTGATATGGGACTTTTTCTAAAATGATCAGTATGACATGATGTTGGTCCTTGTCGAAAATCCTTTTGATTTGACCTTAAACATGGCTGCTTTGTTTACATAGAGTTATATAATGAAAACTTGTAGCGACTACTTCTTTGAAACTACCTGACGGATTTTCATGAAACTTCACAGGAATGTTGCTCTTAATGTCTTATTGATCTTAGCAAAATTTCAGGTCGGCCGGAAATTCAAGATGGCCGCAACGGTTAAAAATAGATTTTCAAAAAACAAGTCTGTAGCGACTACTTCCTGAAATCAAAATCAATCAGTAGAGCTTCAAGGTCATTGACCTCTTGTTTGTCTTAATTTTTAAGTTACACTGTGCAACACATCTATTTCATTTTTTTCTTCTAATCTTTGATACAGAAAAAAAAAAAAAGTTCCCAAGCTAAATTATGTTTCCCGCTGTTCCCACTGAATAATGAAGAGTCACACCTCCATAGATAGATCTTGTCTTTTCTTTATATATTTTTTTTTTTGATAACAGCATTTTTGTCACACAATCAACTATAGTTAAACTCAGCAGAGATAGTATGTGGATTTGTATAAAAACTGAAACATTCGTACTTGATTATTTTATCTTTGCACTTATCTATGTTAAATAATTTTTTAGGTAAAATATATATGCTGGGTTTTAAAAAAAACAAAAAAAAACATCTTTACAATTATCATGGAAGGCGTCTTAAAGTAGCAAAATAAATATCTTGACAATTATAACTTTTTAGCTCACCTGAGCCGAAGGCTCAAAGGTGAGCTATTGGGATCACTCTTCGTCCGTCGTCCGTCCGTCGTCCGTCGTCGTCGTTAACTTTTGCTTCAAACGACTTCTCCTCGGAAACCGCTTGGCCAATTTTGACCAAACTTCACATGGATGATCCTTAGATGAATGCTTTTTAGATTTGTTAAAATTAGGTCAGCGCGACATCCAAGATGGCCGCCATTACCATATATGCTCGAAACCTTAAAAAATCTTCTGAAGAACCGCTGGACAGATTCCAACAGTTTTTCTTTTAAAATGATCGCTTACGCCTAGACTATCAAGTTTGTTCAATGAAGTTCCCGGGGTCAAAAATGGCCATGCCCCGGGGGTCCAAAGTTTGTATTTGAGATTTTGCATGTTTTTCATATAGACATATAGGAAAAAACTTTAAAAAATCTTCTTCTCTGAAACCACAAGCCACAGAGGTCTCTTGTATTACATGTAGCATCAGCTTATGGTCCTCTACTAAGTTTGTTCAAATGGTGACCCTGAAGTTAAATTTGTCCCCGCCCCAGGGGTCACAGTTTTACATAGACTTATATAGGATTTTTTTTTAAAAATCTTCTTCTCGGAAACTACAAGAGCCAGAGGTTTGATATTTTGCATTTACTATAAGCTTATGGTCCTTTACCAATTTTGTTCAAATGGTGAACCTCGGGTCACATTTGGCCCCGCCCCAAG